>PVIC010001017.1:0-82312 GCA_004025085.1 Thryonomys swinderianus
GGGTCGAAATGACTGAGCATTCTGAGATGTTTGTTCTTGCCTGTGGGTTAGTTTAGCCTAGATGTGACGCTGAAGGCATTCTGTACTCTGGACTGGGTTCTCTTCATGGGATTAATTCATGGAAATTGTTATTTCCTCCCGTCTCAAGGGCTTTCTGAGTAAGGCACAGGGCCTTTGACACTGCACAATTGTAACGGCCCCTTGAGGACAAGAGGAGTTGGCTACAGGGAGGGATGATAAGGCCTGTATTGTGAGGCAGTGAGATAGTCAGTCTTTGTGTAAGATGTGCAGGAAGGGTGTTTCCAGAGCTCAGGGGACTAGGCTGGTAGCAGCACGCCCTCCTCCAAATGTTTTCTGCACTAGAGGCTTCTTGGGCAGAAGGGGTATAGGGTAGACTGGGGTTAAATGAGCAAAACAGGAAATGTTTAATGGAGTTCCTGGCCTTATTATGTACAGAATTAAGTTTAACTGTGGTTTTCCATAATGATGATAATGCTTAGTGGTAGCAGGAGTATGCTGGTGGTCCTGGTGTTGCTGTTTGTTGTATTATTTGTACTGGTGTTGAGGGCAGAGAGAGTGTTGTAATGTGATGTTGGTGATGGAGCATTGATGATGGTGGAGATGTCAGTGACGGTGGTGGTGGTAGCGGTGATGGTAATAGCATTTGTTGGTGATTGTGGCCTCGGTGGTGTTGGTTTTGGTGTTGTTCCCATAGTGATGGTGGGTGGCAGTGATAGGACATTGTGGGTGATGTGACAGTGATGATATAGCATGTTGTTGTTGATGGTGTGGACATGGCGAGGAGGATGTTCTGTTGGTGGACTCTGTCTTCTATGATGAAATCATCTGAGGCATTAGGCCTTGTGGGAACCACTGTGGATGGTGTGGTCCTCATTTGTGTTTGAGACTTTTCCTGGGACTCTGTTTCAGCCAAGGAGATTGTTCTGTATGTATACTGGGGTTGGAAGGTGTTGTGGCTTCTCAGTGGCAGCTGTGATACTGCTCAGAACATACATAGGTGGATGAGGTAGGACAATAGGGAGTTGTAGGGAAATGAGTATTTTGTGTTGTCAAAGCTGATAGAACTTAAAAAGTTAAAAATGAAGCAAAGCCAGGTGTGGTGGTGCATGCCCTAGTCCTACTACTTGGGAGGCTGAGGTGGGGGGGGGTCACTGCAAATGGGAGATCAACCTGAGCTGATGAGCTCAAGGCCAGTCTGAACTACATAGTGAGACATTGTTTTAAAAAAACAAACAGACAGGTGAACAAACAAGCAAGCAAACATGAACTGAAGAAATGGAGATATGTTTGTGTTTTTTTGCTCAGCACATTAAAAAAAAAATCCCAAGTGATCTTGTCTGCTTGGTGTCATGGCTACACACTGGTGTGCATTTTCAGGACTGCACTCTCTCCTGCCCTCCCTGTATCCTCTCTTGCTTTTGTCTTGTTCAGCAGCAACTCACAGCAAGCAAATAGGGTTTTATAGCCTCTTGCTAAGTATTTCTACCATAGTGCAAAAGCAATTATATTATGCAATGCTGTATTTTTATAGTTAATTGAAATGACTATTAATATATAACACTGCTGGTCAGGCTCACAGCAACTCTGGTGGGAAGACCCTGTCCTTGCGGACTGGGGCCTCCGTGTGCTGGAGGGAAAAGACTTCTGGGCAGTTGGCACCCAAGGCCTGTGCAGTCACAAGGGCCCTATTGAGAAGAATGCCAAAGATGGCAGCTTGAACTTTTCCTCTTCTTTAAAGTGATGAGCTATGCATAATATGAAACTTCCTGTTTGAAGTATACCTGCCTTGTTAGTTATGAAATTCATTGGCGTGAAGCACATTGACGTTATTGGATCATCACCACTACCCATCTCCAGGCCTTTTCTTCCCCAGCAGAAACTGTGCTCATTAAACAGCAGCTCTTTTTCTCTTCCTACCTCCCATATCTGGCAGCCATTCCACTTTTTATGAATGCGACTACCAAAGGGACCTCATATAATTAGTTTGTGCCAATCTTATTCCAGTTAGTATAATGTTGTATCATAGTGTTCTTTGTTTTTAAGGCAGACTAATATTCCATTACATGGATGTACCATAATTGATCTTTTCATCTGTGACTAGATATTTGAGTTATTTATACTATTTACCTATTGTGGATAATGCTCCTGCAAACATTGGCATACATGTGTGTTCAAGTCTTTGCTTTCGCTTCTTTTTGGCATGTTTCCTGGAAATGGAATTGTTGAGTCATATGGTAATTATATGCTTATATCTTTGAGGCAGTATCACCCTTTTCCACAGTGGCAGCACTGTTTTACATTTCTTTGAGCAATGCACATGGGTTCCAATTGCTTCAAATTCTTCCTGACACTTGTTATTAGTAACGACATAGCCATCCTGTTTTTAATATTCTTCATTGAGGGACTTTGCACTTTTATTTTGCATTTGGTCCTGAAAGTTATGCGGCCTTTCTTGCTGGGAGAAGATGCTGATGTGATATGGCTGAGTGTTCTATGGAGCCCTATCCACATTCAGGAGTAGAAAGTCTTTACCTGAATGTGGTGGCAGAGTGCTCATTCTTAGCAGCTTGGGAGTCCAAGGCAGGAGAGTTGCAACTTTGTGAACAGCTTGAGTAACTTAGCAAGATCTTGTTTAAGAATTTAAAAAAGGGGCCGGAGGGTTAGCTCAGTGGTTCTGGCGCCTGCCACGCAAGCGCAAGGTCCTGAGTTCGATCCCCAGTAACCACATATAATGCTGGGCATGGAGACACGCCCACCAACAATCAACGTCGCATACCACAATGCAGGACTTGGTGGCTCACGCCTGTCATCCCATTACTCGGGAGGCAGGGACAGGAGGATTGCTGAGTTCACGGCAGCTTGCCTGGGTACCATAGTGAGCTCAGGGCCAGCCTGAACTACAAAACGAGACCCTGTCTCAAAAAAAAAAGCAAAAAAAAGAATTTAAAAAGGCTCTGGATGTAGCCCATGGGTTCTATCTCTAGGGAGGGAGGGGGGACAGGAGGGAGGAAAGAGATTGATTAGATTGATTGATTGAGAGGTTTGAGCAGTTTAGGCCAGTGTTTCTCCTGCAGGAAAGCAGGAAGTTTGGGCCAGAAGTGGTTCACCTGGCTGTTGGAGATGCAGAGGCCTGGCCTTGTGCTGTCTGGGCCGTTAGGCAGTTCCTCAGCCTGAGGCCCAGTGGCTTTTTAAGCACTGAATTGCAGGCAGAGCATGACTGCATACAGCTTGGTCTGCTGATTTATTAAATACTTCTCTGTGAATCTGTATTCATGCCTGGGTGTCCCTACTGCGGAAGGCTTGTGATTGGATATTTGGCCCTCTCTCTGCAGGCAGCCCAGTGGCACTCACCTCTTACAGTTCCCACATGGTAGCCTCTCTGTATTTTTGGGCCCAGTCCAGGGGAGGCAAATTTATCAAGTGATTAAGAAAAGATTTGTCTTATGTCCTCCAGGAACTCTGGCTCCAACAGCAATGCCAGAGGGCAGCTGGAGGATCTGCCTTGACCTTGTGCCTGATAAAGCAGATAAGCAAGGCAGGTGTCCAAGTCTGGCCCTGTCAGGACCTCAGCTCTGTCCCTCCAGGCTGTGTTGGGATGGGCTCTCCCTGCCTCATCCCTGCGCCTGCTGTAACTGTGGGCATTCCCTCTTCTCCGGAGACACAGCTGTCTCTGCCTCGGGTTGGCTCTCCCTCAGGAATGAGAGGGCAGTCTGGGCTGCTTGGCCATGGCCACAGGCCTCTCCCCAGCAAGTGTTCACACAGAGTCAGCTGGGAAGCCTTTGTCCGATGCAGTGTGGCCTTTCGCTGGGGTTTTCGAAGCCTGCGATGACCCTGAAGGAGTTTGTGGGGAAGGGTATTTGCTGGTCCTGGCCTGTAGCCTCTAAGAGTGACTGTGGACCTTCGGAGGCTGAGGCCAGGAGTCCTACAGGCATCTCCCCCTGTTTGTTCAGAAGAGACTGTCATCTAAGTGAGTGGCAGGAGAGACGGACATGGGAGTGGGGGTGCAGGGAGGCTGGGAACAGAAGCCAGACACCTCAGGGTCCCCTGTGGGAAGTTGGTGGGAGGTCAGCAGTATTGCTGTCCACCTGCCTTGCTGCAGAAACAGGTCCTCACCTTGTACCTTGACCTGCTTAAAGGTAAGCTGTTATTTATTGTGTGTAGTGTGGGGTAGCCCCTGGCTGGGTAAACCTTCTTACTCATTATCTTATTCCCCCCTGGAGGTGGTGCCTTCTCCCGCGATCCCATTTCATAGAGTGAGAAACTGAGCCTCCCAGAGCCCCAGCTGCCTGCTGCAGTGTACATATCGGAGCCCTGGGTAGAGCGGGTGTTTTATTCCCTCGCTGAGCTGGGAACAAGTGGCCAGCTAGCCTAGAGAGGGATTGTGTGGTGAGGGCCCGGGGGAGCTGTGAGAGGGTGTGGAGGGGCCCCTCGGCTTCTCAGGTCCAGGACAGGGGTTGTGTCTGCCCGCTGTTCCCTCACGCAGAGCTGTGGAAGTACAGGTGGGCCCTGTTCCTTGTGCAGCAGGCTGGGCTCAGCACAGAGGGAGCAGGCGAGGGCGTTGGAGCCAGACGGGCGCACGTGGGCGAGAGTGAGGGCCCAGTGTTTCCCGTCCACGGGGAGGAGTGCTGCTGCCTGAGGGCTCCTTCCAGTGGCCTGCGCCTTCCTTCATTAACTCCCCACGTGTGCCTTGCTTTATTGTTTTTCTCCAAGAGGGCTTGATTGTTTTTTAATCTTGAATTTTATTTTTTATCAAAGCTAAGTAATGTAACACTGCAGAAGAAAATTTCAACCAACTATAAAGAACCCGAATGTTTCCTTGGCGATAAGGGAATCCTTTCCACTGGCTGCTTTTGCTGCCTGCTCCCTCGGAGGGGCAGGGACAGGGGAGCCACCCTCCAGCCTGGGGCATTGGGGGCTGCTGCCCCCACATGCTTTTGCAGATTTTCAATAAGTGGGGACATTTATGATCATGGCTGGAATTACTGTTGACTGAACACATGTTCACAAAGAAGTTTGTGGTGAAAGTTTGTTTTAACCTTATTTGTACATAGCTCCAAACTGGAAATAAATAATCCAAATGTCTAACCACGAATAAATAAATATATTGCAATGAGAGAATAGCATTCAAAAATTACAAAGAGTAAATATGCATGAATCTCATAGTATTAGGCAAAAGAAGTCAGACATAAAGAAGTGCCTATTATTCCACTTGTATGAATTCTAAGAATTGGCACAACTCTTCTCTGGTAATAGAAGTTAGAAAAAGGTGCTTGTGAAGAAAACTTCTTAGAGGGGCCACGAGAGTGCTTGGTGGACATGGCTGATGGAATTATCCAAAATTTATGGAACTGATCACTGAGATTATGCATTTGATTTTTCTCCATTGAAAGTATATGTATGAGTACAGACATACAGATGGTTAGGCATATAAGTATTATATTTGTTACATAGTTAACAGCATGTAGTTAGAGCTGTTAGTTCCCCTGTCTTCATGTTCTGCCCATGGCTGTTGCTTCTTTTACTGAGTGGTTTTGCACTCATGGGCTTTTTGTGCCTTCAGAGGCAGGGTTGAAAAGAAAGTACCAGCACAGAAAGGCCATAGGCGGGGCTCTGTATTTTTGCATCTGGGCCTAAAATGTTTTCCCAGGTCTGAGCCGAAGCTGATCGGGGGGTGATGAGGCATCTTGACTTACACGGCAGGAGGGTGGTAATGTGTCACTGAAGGCCGGGATCAGGGTCCTGCTTCATACGCCAGAGAGGTTTTCTGTAGAAGGCCCATCTTTCTGTGTGCTGGAGCCTTAGCACACTTTAGTATGGGAAGAGGCTCTAGTGACATCTTCCCGATTCCCGTGGCTTAGGAATCCTTATTCTCAGGTTGGCACTGCTTAGCTGTTGCTGCTTCTGTATGTCAGATCTGGTCTTGGGGAGGTTCACTGGCAAGTGTTTCTGGGATGTGGAGCACGGGTGGGGTTGGCCAGGCCCAAGGCTGCCAGGCACTGTTTTCACTGGGCAGAGCCTAGACAGAAGTAGCCGTGGCTGCTGTGCCTTTGTAGTCATTAGTGGCCTCAGGAGGATGTGTGGTGTGCTCAGGAGGCTGCCCAAGTAGGTGCCCTGGACCATCTCGGGTTCTCCTTGGCCCGGAGGAGAAGTGCGCTGTGTTTCTTGGTATAGAGGTTGCCTTCCAGGACATCCTATCTCTTGACCTTTGGAAGTTGTCTCTGCTGGCAGGGACCTAGGTTTGGTCATCTTGAATGAGAAATAAAGGCAGCCCAAACCATGGTGTTTCCAGTGGATTTAGAATCCAGGTCAGTTTGGCCACCTTGAATTCCTCCATTGACTAATAAACATCTGTTTCTCTTTGGGTGTCAGGCACTAAGAGTCATGGGTGCGGAGATTGAAGGCACAGGGCGGCTGTGAGAGGGGTTGGTGCAGATCGGGGTAGGGCCCCAGCCCTGCAGAGTTCCCCAGGAGCTGTTTCTGCAGTGGGAAGCCGGGGGAAGGCCCATATGTGTGCTGTGCCGGACACTCACTGCGCTCCTGTCTTGTGACGTGTGCTCCTGTCCCTGCTGCTGTTTACTTGTGCTGTGACAGGTGCATCTAACAGTGAGTAGCAGCCAGTGGCAGGTGTCTGGGCATTTTGTTGGGTGTGAGGTGCGTCACTGTCACAGGAAAGAGTCCTGTTCGGAGGTGATGAGTGGCCTGGAGAGCCAGGGCAGGCAGAAGTGAGCTGTGGACAAAGCGTAAGGAGGGAGGTCGTGTGGGTGTCTTCACGTTCCAGTCTGATCAGGTGCTCAGTTTACGGAGTGACAGTGGCTTCCCCTTGGGTGGATTACTGGCCTTATTTGTGAATCTGACTGACAGACACACACATATATTTTTGCACTACTTGTGTAACATTTGCCATTAGGAAAAGCGTATTATCATTCTTGAATTTTTTCTTTGCCCTTTTCTTTTTCGGTTACCATTAACATTAGGCTTAGTGACTTGATAGTTGTGAAAAAGAAGAGGAGAAAGTGTAGCTTATATGTATCACAGGATACATCATCTGTGAATTTTGTAAGACGCCTTGGAAGAGGAGATGGAAGGTAATAAAGTAATCTTTTCACCTGGTATTACAAATAAATGATTCCAAGCATCATATTTCCAAGCATAGTATTTCTAATCCTTCATTCTGTGTTTTGCCTGTCTGTATCCTATATGGAGACTCAGCTCGATGCTGCCCTTGAAGGTCACAGGGCTGTGCATATTTTCCCTGCACCCTTTACATGGCTCTCTCTGGCTGGTTGTGGGGGTGTGCAGGCCCTGCCCGGTTTATGGTGAAGGAAGTTGGATGCTCTCAACTCAAACGTTAGAAAGTGCTTGGCTTCCCCTGGTGCCCCGGAGCAGTCTCCCTGGGGCCATCATGTAGAGTCCCCTGGGGCCCTCCCCCTCCCATGGCTACCTAGTCTGCTGTGCAGATCTACAGGGGGCTGTGGGTTGTCCTGGGAAGGTCACCACAAAGTCCCCAGGACCCAAAGGGTGTTTTTTTATTAGCATATATTTCCCTAGGTTACAGTAACCTTTCTGTCTTTAAGAAGGATGATTAAAGAGATTAAATCTTACCCATATCTTGTTTTTGCATCTTTTTGTGGCTGAGCAAAATTCAATGTAAAGGTAGACAATTTTCAGGTCGGCCAAGTCTTTTCTTATTTGTGGATGGATTTGCAAAAACCCATCGATAAGGAAGCCAGCAGCTTTCTGTTCCAGAACTGACTTCATGAAAGATGAAAATGTAAGAGAGTGGAACCTTATTTTTGCCACCAGGGAAAAGAAATACAGCCAACACTCTGCACCACCCAGGGTGCTTCCTGCAAACCCTGAATATTTTGGCACTCTTTGTGACCTTTTGGACTAGATAGAAATAAGATAGTTTCTGGCTAGTTGTGGATAAGGCATACAGTGATATTTTATTCTGAAGAAAGATATTAAAATGTCTTTGAATTGTGTCTATCAGTTCAATTAGAATTGAGAAAAGGCTCTTTTATATTTTTCTATTCATACTCTTATCTTCTCCATCCCTCCCACCTGTTTCCATCCAAAAGGCAGAAAGAAATGTTGAATAACAAATGGCAGTTCCTTTATCCTACCATGCCCCTGCTCTGATTCTTTAATTATTTAGATGAGTTCCTTGTTCTAATATCTAAACAGTGCATGAAATACAGCCACAGGGGGATTTATTGGCAGAGAAATAATCTCTATTCCGTAGAAAGGAAGATACAGACCCAAAGGGAGTTACACGGTGACTTTGAAAGTAGAATGCCTTTTCATAGGATGTGGAGCTCACATAGACTGTAACTACCTGCAGATGTTCTTTGACCTTGAGTTCATCTCCCCTAGGTTCCCTTCGCACCTCTTGCCTGTTTGTACCTGTTGTATCAAACTGGGAAGGGGAGGTTGCTGAGCTGGCTGGAGGTGGCTGAGCTCATGGGAGCTTTTCTGTGGGGAGCCCAGTTCCACTGCTTCCACTAGCTTCAGACGCTAAACCCAATAAGGAGCATTCTTTGTTTACCTTAACATGGTTTAGATTTCTTCATTGCATCTTTTTCTTCTTTTGTAAAATTGTTATAAATTATGCATAACATAATTACCCTTTTAGTAATTTTTAATTGTACAGTGCTGTGATATTGCTATAACTGGGCAACCATGCCCACCACCCCCTTCCAGAACTTGCCATCATTTCCAGAAATTGTGTCTATTAAACCCTAACTCCCCATTCCCCCTTTTCCTACCCCTGGCTAGCCCATTTTTTCTCTGTGAATTTGACTGTTCTAGGAATTTTATAGGTGTGGAATCATACAGTGTTTGTCTGTTTGAGATTATTTCATTCAGCATAATGTCCTCATAATATCTTCATTGTAATGTGTTAAAATTTCTTTCCTTTTGGGGTCTAATAATATTCCATTGTATACATCTATCACATTTTGTGTATTCACTCACCTGTAGTGGACACTAGGTTTGCTTCCTCTTTTTGCCTGTTGTGATTACTGTAGCCTGAACATGGGTGTCAGATACCTGTTTAAATTCCTCCTTTCACTGACTTCAGGTATGTACTCAGAATTAGAAATCGTGACTCACATGGTAATTCATTGTTTTCCACAGTAGCTGCACAATTTGCATTCCTGCCAGCGATATAAAAGTTGCGATTTCTTTACATACTTGCCAACATTTTTTTTTTTTTTTTGGTGGTAAGAAGTGAATAATAGCACTCCTGATGACTACGAAATCATAGTTCTTTGTGATTTTTGCACTGACTGTTGATGCTGGGTATTATTCTGTGTGCTTATTGGCCATTTGTTATGTTGCTTGAAAAATTGCTCAAGTCCTTTGTCCATTTTTGTTGTTGATTTGCAGAAATTCCTTCTGTATTCTGGGTAACAATCACTTTTCAGATAAAGGATTTAAAAATATTTTCTCCTGTTTTACCAGTTGCCTTTTCACTCTGTTAATACTATCTTTTAATGTACAGAAATTTTTTTTTTTTTTTTTTGAGACAGGGTCTCACTTTGTAGTTCAGGCTGGCCTGGCCCTGAGCTCACTATGTAGCCCAGGCAAGCCGCCGCGAACTCAGCAATCCTCCTGTCTCTGCCTCCCGAGTGCTGGGATGACAGGCGTGAGCCACCACGTCCGGCATTGTGGTATGCGGTGTTGATTGTTGATGGGCGTGTCTTCACGCCCAGCATTTTATGTGGTTACCCGGGATCGAACTCAGGACCTTGCGCTTGCGAGGCAGGCGCCGGAACCACTGAGCTGACCCTCCGGCCCTGTACAGAAATTTTTGATTTTGGTAAAGTTTATTGGCTTTACTTGTAGTATCATAGTCAAGAAATCATAGCCAAATCCAGTGTCATGTTTTCATCTAAGAGTTTTATGGTTTATTCTTTTACATTTAGGTCTTTATTCTAATTTGACTTAGTTTTTGTGAATGATATAAAGGTCCAACTATTTTTCTTTCCACATGGATATTTAGTTTTTTCCAGCACTGATTGTTGAAAATTCTGTCCTCTTCCCATTGAATGGCTTTGGCACCCTTTTTGAAATCATGTGACCTTCCTTGCGCAGGTTTAGTTCTGCTCTTTCTGTTCTATCCCATTAAACCGTGTTTGTCTATATGCCAGTATCATACTGTTTGTGTTACTGTAGCTTTATAGTAAGTATTGAAATCATGAAATATGAGGCCTCCAACTTTGTTTTCCTTTTCATTATTGTTTTGGCTATTCTGGAGACTTTGATACGGATTTTTCTATTTCTTTAAAAGCATTATTGGGATTTTGGTAGGAGTCGTGTTGAATTTGTGGATGGCATTGACATTTTGGCAGTATGACATCTTTCCCTCAGTGAACATGAGTGTCTTTTCATTCATTCTTTTAATTTCTTTCAGCAGTGTCTTGTAGTTTTCAATGTACAGATCTTTGGTTTCTTTGGTTAAATTTATTTCTAAGTACTTTCCTTATTTATACTTACTTTATGTCTACAAAATATTAGAGATTTAGCTCAGTGGTTCTGGCGCCTGGTTTACAAGCGCAAGGTCCTGAGTTCCAATCCCTGTAAACACATACAATGCTGGGTGTGGTGACTCACGCCCATCAGCAATCAATCCCACATACCACAGTGCTGGGAGTGGTGGATCATGCCTGTAATCCCAGCACTCGGGAGGCAGAGACAGGAGGATTGCTGAGTTTGAGATTTGCCTGTGCTACATAGTGAGCTCAGAGCCAGCCTGAACTACAAAGTGAGATCTTGTCTCACAAAAAAAAAAAAAAAAAAAAAAAAAATTAGAGAAAACAATTAGTCACACTCCAGGCACTAGAAATCTTCCTGACTTCCCTCTTCTTCCTTTTTGTCTTTCCTTCCTTCTATCCCTCGTCCAATGTTAAGGAATCTGCTGTGTGGTGAGTGTTGTTAGAAGGTTGCAGAAATTTAAGAGAAATTTGAACTTGAGGAACTCCCAGTTTGGAGGAGAGTGAAGGGGTGGGAGGTAGGGAGTGTGGTGATCAAAGGATTCCAAGGTGATGTAGTGAGAGCTGATTCAAGATGGTCTCTTTCTCTGGGAGGCTGTAACTGCCTAAGGGATTTGCCTCAGAGTCTACTGTGTCTACCAGCCAGATTTGGGGGCACGCGTCTGGCTGTGACAGGGCTGCTTCTCTCCTTTTGATGATAGATTTTAGGAAATGCAGTGTGCAGCTCCAAATGGCTGCTACCTAATGATGCATGATGATTGAGACCCTTTGTGAATGATGGTACTAAATTCCCACTAGTACCATTGGTAGTGTTTGCTAAACTTTTTCACTACGTAGCTGTCTTTGTTTTTTTGTTCTCCAGCCTTGCCCTGGGCTTGAGGGGCCAGACTCTTCCCTATGGTTATGTTTAGAGGATGTGTGTGCTCGTCTTATTCTTTCTACCCAGTATTTTCTCAGTGGTTCAGTGTATTCCTAGAGGCCAGGCTGTGGGGCTGACTTTGCTTCTTGGGGCTGTGTCTGGCTCACCTTCCCTCTCCAGCCTCATGGCAGCTGAGAGAGGAGCAAAGCAGGGCCGACAGTGGTTTGAAAATGCCCAGTGCATGTTGCTGGTACAGCCCTGGGCAGGGAGGCTCTCTGGGTATGCATGGCCCCTTCATTTAGGGGATGGTCTGAGTTTTCTCCAGCCTGAGAGCATGCGTGCCCTTGAGTCTCTTTTCCAACTGAAGACCAAAGGAATGACGTTACAAACAGAGTGACTTTTTAAAAGAATTTAATTAACTTTGAAGTGATTACTTGTAATCCCAAAGTCATGTTTCAAAGGTGTGTGAAATAGCATAAGAAACTGGGAGCAGTGGGCACCTAGGCCACGCCTTTGTTCAGTTCTGAGAGGCTTTGGACCGGATAGTGGGTTAACTGGTTACATAAAAGACCCAGAACAGACCCTAGAAAGCTTGTATTGTGTCTCTCCTATTGATTGAAAAAAATCTGTATCTTCTGGATCTTTTGCAGAGGGCAGGAACATTTTAAGAAGGAACAAATGATAAAGGTTTTCTTTCACCTTGTTGCAGAATTACACAAGAGGAGACACGTTGTGATTTTGTTAAATTCAGTGAATTTTTGCCGAATGCCTGCAAGGCATGGTATTAGCTGCCGTGGAAAAGTCCAGGATTAATGTGCATTTACCTCCCTCAAGGAGTCTGGGATCTGGTGCGAGAGACAAGCAACCGTCTACGCGAGCAACTCTACAAGGTCCTAGGATGATGCCGAGGTTATAGGAGTGTTCAGGAGCAAGCAGTTAATTCTGGTGTGTGTGTAATTTAATGTCTGTATGTATATATATATATGTATATATGTATTTATTGGTGCAGGGGCAAAATGATTCAGTGAGGACCCAGAGAAGGAGGTAGAAGTAAAGGTGGACTTTGTAGACTTGTGGTAGTGGTGGTTGTGATGTGTGAGAGGTGAGAAGAAGGGCATTCTCAGTGGAGGAGGAACAGTTTGGGTTTCCTGGGAGAGAAGGTGGAGCTCAGCGGGCCAGTGGGGGATGATGGGATTGGAAGGTGGCTTGAGATCAGATTTTCTGGGGCTTGGGACACTGCTGTCATTCCCTCCAGGGAACAGACTACAGCCGACAGTGTTGTGGAGTGAGACTTCAGGAAAGGACCTCTGGTGGTGGATGGACATGAAGAGTTTCTACAGCTCGCAGGGAGGTGATAAAGAGTTGGACTGAGCAATGTGCATGGTGAAATAGTGTGGAAAGGAAGACAGAGGGTCCCAGGGCTGCTGTCAGCTCTCTGTGCCCCCTTGAGTATGTCACAACTCAATGTAGTCTTCTGTGTTTTAATCTGTTAAGTGGGTTGATGGGCTGTGGTGGGTTTTTCTCATGAAAATAGTCGAGTAGGCTTGTTATTTGCTGACTCACAGTTGCTTTTCATGAAATGCTTTTTCTGTACTAATTGAGGATGATCATGTTGTCTTTTATCCCTTACTATGTGAATATGGTAAATTGGATTATTGCATTTGAACAGTCAATCCAACTTTTGTTTCTGGAATTTTCCTTATAAGGATGAGTAATTTATTAGCAGGATGTTTTAGACACAAGTGACCCTTGGGAATGGAGAGTGAATGGACAGGCAGATTTCCTTATCCAAGAACTCCAAGCAGAATGTCACAACTTTCAGAGAAGCCCTTGCGAGGACAGCCTGGCCCAAGAGGACTGGCCTTGTCTGTGGCTGAGGGCTGAGGAGAGACTGTGCAGGTTGAAACTCTGTGCAGGCTGGCATTTGTCTCTGCACAGCTTTTCCACTGGCTGCTCGTAGATGGGTAGATTCTGAGCTGCTATAAACCCTGGTTGAAGGAAGTAGGGGGAAAAAGTCTGTATCTGTTTTATTAGACTGCTGTGAGGGACATTACTTTTGAACATATGAATCTCTTGTGTGCTTGCCTGGTCCCTGGAGTGTGCTCAGTAGGCAACAGCCCATACTGTTCTGTCACCATCACCATTAGCATTGTTATCACAATCACAAGTGTGATCACCATCATTGTCATCACCACTGTCATTATTACCAGTCTTACCATCATCATCAGCAATAGCAGCAGCACCATCAGTGCCAGTCATAGCCACACCAAACACTATGGTTTCCCAGTGTTGTCATAGGACCAACTATGGTTTCGACATTCTTGGCATTATTAGTACTGATACAGAAACCTTCCTCTCTTCCTTAGGATTAACAGTCACAGTTCTTTCCTGACATCACTGAGCAGTTGTTTCTAAGGTGATCAAGAGATTGAGCTTTGCCTTTCCCAAATCTCTGCTGCTTGTAAGTTATATGAGGCATAGGCTCGAGTGCTAATTTCTTACTTTGATAAAAAGATCCACATACTGATGCACTCTAGACTGCTGTCAGCTCTTTGAAGAAAAAGAAAACAACCACAAACCATCTAGAGAAGGAACTTTGCTTGGTTTCCTATGCACTTGCCACAGAAGGAATACATTGTCAAGCCCATAACCCAGAGAGAGGCTACTGCTACACTTTGCAAGGTGTGAGTGAGACACAATACCTGTATTCACTATGAGGTAGTTCCCAGACTCTAATAGCTTAGAAAATTAGGGAAGAGAACATAAGGAGCAAAAAGTCTGTGATATCAGGTGAAGATGTTTTAAGCTTGGCTTCCCTTTATCACTGACATTATAAGGACAAGATTTTTTTTAATCAATTGATTTTATTGTTACACTTTATATGTACATCATGGTCACAATCGACATTGAAAATTTGTACTAGTATATGACACATCTTAATTCTCGTTTTTTTCCCATTCCCCTGCCCACCCTACAACCTACTGCCCCTTGTATACATAAGCTTAGTTTCCTTTTTTTTACCATCACATTTTTTCCCCACATTATATACTCATATCCCCCTTTACCATTGAATATTTTCTATTTCATAGTGTCTGTCATACACTCTAGAACTCATTCTTATCTTCAGTTTCATACCAGAGAAAAGATATGGTATATATACATCTGTGACCTATTTATTTCATTTATGAGTATGTCCTCAAGGTATATCCATTTGAGTATAAATGACTCAAACTTATTCTTTATGGCAGAGTAATACTCCATTTTGTTAAAAAACCCACATCTTTATTGTCTCTAGTTGATGGATATTTGGGTTGTTTCCAAGATTTAGCTATCATAAACTGAGCTGCTATGAACATGAGTGCACAAATGCTGCTGTGATATGAATCATTTAATTCTTTCGTGTATATACCTAGCAGGGGAACAGTGGGGTCAAATGGGATCTTTAAGCCTACTTTTTTGAGAAGTCTACACTAATCTCTATAGTGGTTGTACCAGTCTGCATTCCCACCAACAGTGGAGAAGAGTTCCTTTCTCCCCACAGCCTGGCTAGCATTTGTTGCTGGTTATTTCAAGATAGCAGCCGTTGTTTCTGGACTGAGATGAAATCTCAGTGTTGTTTTCATTTGCATCTCTTGAATGACTAGTGATTTCTTCATATGCTTCTTAGCTGTTTTTACTTCTTCCTCTGAAAAATGTCTGTTCATTTTAAATGCCCATTTTTGAATTGGGTCTTCAAATTTGGGGGAGCTGATTTTTTTCCTATCCTTATTCCTTTCCTATCCTTGTTCCTTTAAAAAATTACTGCTTTATCCTCATAACTCAAGAATTAGCACCATAATCTTGGACATTTCTGGGTTCACCTGCCAGCAGAAAAGATCCTGTTCCCATTGGAGTAAATGCATGAACCACAAAGTATGATTTTTACATAATTTTTCACATATTTCTTTGTGTTAGTTTTCTGTTGCTGCTGTAACAAGTTGCCTCAGATTGTATTTATTTTAAAGCAGTGCAAATGTACTCTTGTCTACTTCTCCAGATCTGAAGTCCTAAAATGCAGGCTTCTGGGTGAGGTAGAGGCTGTTGGTGGTGTGCACTTTGCCTTTTCTTGCATCTTGACACCGCTGGCTCTGTTTTGCCTCTTTTCTTCTGACACTTGGAGCTCATGTGATCTTGCCTGTACTCTGTCCCTGCCACCTTCCTGACTTAAGGGCTTTTTGATTGCTTTGTACCACTTGATTGATCGAGATTAACCTTCCCATCTGAAGCTCCTCAGCTAGATTCTGCTTTAGCATTCTTTTTGACCATTTTAGGGGAACCACTGACCAGGTCTAGGGTTTCAGATGGGCATGTCTGTCTAAGGCCATTATTGTACCCCCCTTCTTGTCAAATACTCTTACTTGTAAGTCTTGTAATTTGCCTTTATATCTGGGGGTTTTTAGTCATGAATACTACCTGGGACACACAGGCCCTGGACTGGGCAGCTGATTCTGGGGTCCTGACCCTGTTCTGTGGTTTAGGGCCCTCTGCATTCCCTGTTTGGGCTGTTTTCCACTTTATTTGTGAAATTACGTGTCTTGAGGCTCTCGTCACAGTTCAGTTGTGATTTTTGAATCCATGCTTGAGATTTTTAATCGTCCTTTTTCACTTGCCGCTTCTGGAATGAGTGTGGGGCAGAGTACTTAAAGATGAAAAATAAATTATGTTTATTTCATTTACAAATTTACATGTGCCTGAATGTAATACATTCAGGAATGTATGGGACATTGCCAGGAATGATGGGCCAGGTCCATTTAAAGCAAGAGGGAGACGATTCACTGCGGTTGTGAACACTCCTCATTGATCAAACATCTATCGCAATTTCTGTCAAATAAAAAAAATGTGTGGTGTGTCCATATCCACCTTTTTTGTTTGATCTGGCATCATAGGACTTCTGCCTTGTCCCAAACTCAAAGCGATCACAAAAGTCAGCAACAGTTTGAGACAGTTCAACTAAAGACCCTCCCAAGAGTGATCTTCCAGAATTGCTGTGGAAAGTGGCAAGAATGGCAGGATGTGTGTGGTCGAAGCAAGGTGGGGTATTTTGAGGGGGAAATAATGGCAGCACGTCTTTTACTGGACTAATTAAATATTTTCAAACACTCACTGTAGCTTTTGATAGTAACTTGTATACTTGCCATGCCCATTTTATTTCATTTTTATTACTTGTGACAGCTTTTCTTCCCTGTATCTATAACAGAAAAGGCATGCTGGTAGGAATGCTGTCAAGGATGGTGATAAATGTACTTATGGTTCCTAAAGGCTTAAGAATATGGTTATGTTAAGCTGGGGAAGTTTAGCATATGCTCTGGGCTCACTTACCTGATGCAGTTATTTCCTCTCAAAGATTCACCATAAAATGCTAAATAAACTTACTAACAGCTAATAACCATTTCTCTCAGTTGAAGACACTTATGTTTTATGACTTTGGGAGACAATGGAGTTTTCTGTCTCTGTCTGGCTCTTGGTATTTTAGAATTTTTTTGAGCGGGTGGCAGTACCCTTGCTTTGACTTTTTAATAAGGACCCTGGAACTTACATAAGCCTCATAGCAAAGGCCTTCAGCATGGAGTGTTTACTGTGGGCCCCATTGTGTCACATCCACCAGGGATACTGTTTTCTTGAAGACACAAAATACACACAGTTATATGAATTAGGTGGTGTTATTCTTTTTTTTTGGATTCAGGGTCTCGCTTTGTAGTTCAGGCTGGCCTTGAGCTCACTGTGTAGCCCAGGCAAGCCTCGAACTCAGCAATCCTCCTGTCTCTGCCTCCCGAGTGCTGGGATTACAGGCGTGAGCCACCACTCCCGACTAGGTGGTGTTATTCTTTACAGATTGAGAAGCTGGAGGTGTGTTGGAGCCACACAGGTGTTCACAGGTAGAATTATTGTCCTGTTGATCTTGTTTGTCACCAGAAACCAGAGAACATGAACGCTGTGGAGGCTACAGAGCTCCTGAAATTCTAACCTGCTTTGTAGCTCAAGACAGCTCAGGCAGCTCAGGTTTACGAGGCTGCATTTTGTATAGCCAAGCCTGGTTCCGTTATTGGAGCTGGAGGCGCGTGGTAGTGACACGTGTGTGTGTGTGTTTTTCCTTGAGGACATCTTAACATACTGTGTAAAATACCTTTGGCTCATACAGAACCAGATACAAAAGGGAGTAAGAGTGGGGTGTGAGCAGAAGCAGAGTTGTAAGAGCAAGCATGTGGGGGAGCCTGGCTTTTCTGGCAAGGTGCACCTGCCCGGATGCCCGCGGGGCAAGGGAAGGTAGGCCGGTGCCCACTGGTGTGGTTCTGGCTGGGTTCCCCTCGGTGGAGAGGGGCCCAGGGAAGGGAGTGTGTGGCGGGAAGGAAGCCAAGGGCAGGTAGTGGAGGGGTTTGTCATGGAGTTTGCTCATGACCTCCTAAGAGAGAAGTTTAGAGATGCAGCACGGAGAGGCGGTGCATAGGAAGGCTGTTCTGGCTGGGGTGTCCTGGGTAGATGGGCACGAAATATGATTGGGAGTTTTAAGACCAGTTGTACACTACGTGCTACAACTTTTCAAGTATCGTGACTTGTGCAAGAGGGATGTCACCCTGTGTGTACTTAAATTGTGTCTACACTACTTGAATACCTTTGGGGCCTGAAACACTTTGTGACATCCCTTCCATGTGTTGATTTGCTTTTTTTATAACCATGGAGGACAAATATGGCTGAACGATAAACATTTGAGATTTCAGACATTTCTTGTATATCATTATCAATCTTAAGGACTTCTGTTTTGAAAATTTTATTCTAACCCAGCTCATGCTAGACAAATCCTCCACCACTGAATTGTATTCTCCAGGATGCCTCCTTTAATTGGGATGTATTTTTGTCTGCTCTGATTCTAACATTACCATTTATCTTCATACCAACACTGGTTGTATGATAATTTTATCAGTTTGTTTTCCAAAGAATAGTTTTTGTGCATTTGGTGGGAAATTAGAAAACTGTCTGTTAATGGAAATACAATTCAGTACCTTAAGTGACAATCAAGATGCTGTTAAGAATGTCCTTTATATTGTAAATACTGACTTTTATGGAATATTGTCAGGCACATAAAGGAATGAAGTTATGCCGGGCGTGGTGGCTCACGCCTGTAATCCCAGCACTCGGGAGGCAGAGGCAGGAGGATTGCTGAGTTCGAGGCTTGCCTGGGATACATAGTGAGCTCAGGACCAGCCTGAACTACAAAGCGAGACCCTGTCTCAAAAAAAAAAAAAAAAAAAAAAAAAAAAAAAAAAAAAAAAAAAAAAAAAAAAAAAAAAAAAAAAAAAAAAAAGAAAGAAAGGAATGAAGTTAGGACACGTAATGTTTTGGATTAACCCTTAGGACAGTATAATAAATAACAGAAGCCAGACATGAAAAAGGCAAATATTGTATGATTCCACATACATAAGTGGTCCATACCTAAGGACCCGAAGTAGATTAGAGGTAGTAGATTATTAAATCAGTGGCCTCAGGAAGGGAGGAGTAAGAGGTTCCTGCTTGTGGGTATAGGTTTGTGTTAGTAGAAATGAAAACATTTTTGAAATAGGTGGGTGATGTTACATGATATTGAGAATAAGACTACACCAAATTGTACTTTTTTTTTTTCCTTTTTGAGACAGGGTCTCGCTTTGTAGTTCAGGCTGGCTCTGAGCTCACTATGTAGTCCAGGCAAGCCTCGAACTCAGCAATCCTCCTGCCTCTGCCTCCTGAGTGCTGGGATTACAGGCGTAAATTGTACTCTTATAAATGATTTTCATGCCAAGTTTTGCTTTAAATATGTTTTCCCACAATAAAACAATTTATGATAGTCTGGTGTCAGGGGCAGTTAGGAATTTTATTTTTTTCTGATACCAGAGGTTGATCTTAGGAGCTTGTGCTTGCAGGGCAGGTACCATGCAGCTGAGGTAAATCCCTGGCCTTAGGGGTAGGTATGAATTTCTCTAACTTAGCACTAATGGCCTTTGCTTTTATGTGAGAGAGAAGGCCGACTTTATGTGTGGTCAAAGAGCATGATACAGGCAAAGTCTGAATGGATTCAATATTAAACACATGGAAAATAAGTAGAAACAACACAGCACAGTCACTTCTTCTGTTAATCTGTTCCTCTCCTTTTCCCAACAGCATTTTATAACTATGATGCCAGGGGAGCCGATGAGCTTTCTCTACAAATAGGAGACACAGTGCACATCTTAGAAACATATGAAGGTGCGTATTATTTTGATGTCTCTTCTCCTTTTGCTTTAAGCAGTTGAAAAACTTAGTGGATTCCGTGTTCGGGACCGTTTCTTGCAAGTGGATGCCATTTCAGGTAAGCATAACAAGGCAGTGTTCCTTACTGAACTTGAACTTCATGAACATCAATTCCAAACCAGAAACTCCCACTTTTATCCCCTGAAAAAATGCTTCCTTGTTTCCTTAATTTACAAGTGTTTATAAATCTAGATTGTTACTAATCGAATGCTTAACAAAATGTCGATTGAAGAAATTCCAGTGTTTGGTTTGTTGCTTGAATGTTTGTTGTTTGTTGTTTGATGGGAATTAGGACCTTCCTTTGCGTTTTGTTTGTTTTGATTTGTTAAAAGCATGTCTCAGAGGAACCACAGTTGTCATTTCTAATTTCCTTTCCTTTTGTGTTTCATCTGTGACCCCCATTTTCTTAGAAATGCGCAGACTGTTATGTGAGATGCAGTTCAATGAAGCAATTGGATAGTCAGTCGATACACCATTGGCTGTGGTGGCTTTCTAGTGGCCTCTGTTTTTGTGGACAATTGCCTTTCATATTTAGTATTTTGTAAATTGTTTGAGAAGGCCATCTTTCATTTTATGCTGTGGTTACTGTTGCTTTGAAAGGAAGCAGTCGTGAGTTTGACTTTTTTAAAAAGGAATTTTCTCATCTGAAAATCGTGTCTTTATGTTGTTGGCTTCATTTTCTCCTCGAAGCAGTACTTCTCATATAGTGTATGAATAAAAAAGAACTGATTAAGATGGAGAATAGAAATAGCAAAATTGCTTTTATACCAGGTTTAACTAAACCCTGCCAAGTGGAAGAAGAAATTGAAAACATGGTGATCAACACTGACCTTTGAGCTCAGTTTTTTTTTTTTTTTTTTTGAGACAGGGTCTCACTTTGTAGTTCAGGCTGGCCCTGAGCTCACTATGTAGCCCAGGCAAGCCTCGAACTCAGCAATCCTCCTGCCTCTGCCTCCCGAGTGCTGAGATTATAGGCGTGAGCCACCACGCCCGGCTGAGCTCAGTTTTTTGAAATCATTTGATACAGGAATGATCTGTGATGAGCCATGTGCACCAGACAAACCGCCATTGGCTCCACTGTCCAGGGAGACACCCAGGAAGCACAGGCCTATTGATGTGCCCATGCCTGTGGCCCTCAGTTCCCCATCCGATGCACGACAACTTCAAACTCTGTTCCATTTGTACCTTTCACCTTAAGAAAGTGTCATCTGAGATTAAAAAAATCACCTTGAGTGACGGATGCCAGGAAGCAGCCGGAGCTGTGCAGAACGGAGCCAGTCCTTCGGCAAATGAGTAGTTGCCATGAGCGCTGTCTGCTCTCAGTTGTGACAGGTGCAGTTGGATTTCCTTATCTACTCTTGCTACATACTGCCAGTGGCTCTGAGGACACGGAGGGAAACTAAGCAGAGGTTAAGGATCAAACCTTTCATCGGAGTTACCTTTCTGATCTAAGCGAAATGCTCTGGTATCGTTTTTTTATTTTTGCCCCTGGTCATTTGAAGTTGCGATGCTGGCTGAGAAACACTGGGCAGTGACGTCATCCTTGAATAGCTGATGATTTCCTGTGGAGCCTGTGTTTGCGGGGACTGCAATGTCTTATGCTGTCCTTCAGAAGTCGATTGTGCTCTTTAAACAGTGCCATTTCTAGGCATGTCGGTGTGCCTTGTTAGACCCTTAACTTCAAAATAATCTGATAATAGTGTTTGATTTTTCAGCTGACTTAAGAGGTCTTCAGCAAATTGTTATTTGCAAGCTAGTCTTTCTCAATTAAAATGTTTCAGCCTTTGTAAAAACTTTTTAATGGAAAATGAATTTTTCTTTGTTGACAGCTAACTTTCTGATGTTAATCAGAATCTGATCAGAGAAATGCGTTTAGGGAACTAGTTCTATCTTAGAAAAGAAACCTTGGTATCTTTATCACCTTCAGGTAAATACAGAATAACGCACTTCCATGTGTCTTCCTGGGTCTTTCTTGTGTTCAGTTTACATTTCAAGTTTTATCTTAGAGTTTAGTTCACCAACCAAGAAATATTTTGTTTTCCATCGTGGCTTCCTTTTTCATTGTGATCCTCTGGAGCTCTTCCCTAACTTATTCCAAAGAATGTGATTTCTAGATGTTCACCCACCCCTCACCCTGGCTTTCTCTCCTTCCTTTTTTTTTCTTGTTTTTTTTTGAGACAGGGTCTCGCTTTGTAGTTCAGGCTGGCCCTGAGCTCACTGTGTAGCCCGGGCAAGCCTCGAACTCAGTAATCTTCCTGCCTCTGCCTCCCGAGTGCTGGGATGACAGGTGTGAGCCACCACACTCTGCACTGTAGGGTGTGGTACTGGTGTGGCACATCTGCCTTTTCCGTGAACATCCTCAGAGACTGGGTGTTGCACTGAGGGAATCTGTAGCCCTTGCACAAAGATGGGAAAATTATTCTTTTGACTGATCCATGATATTTGAACCTGATTTAAGTTTTCCAAAGCCATTTCTTCTAAAATGACTTCTTCCTATGGTGCTGTGGCCTCCCTCATGCCAGGCACTGTGTTGTGTTTGTTGCCTGTCCCTTGCGTGGGCATCTCTTGTGGGAGCAGGTTTGTTGACGAGGTGGAGGTAGCCAGCAGCCCTGCCCAGAAGTGAACAGATCTGTTAATCCTAGCTGAGAGTCTCTGGGCCTGCCCTCGCCCCTTCTTCGGAGCCAGGTGGTCTTTGTGTCACAGCCCCTCACTCCCCACAGTGACATCTCTTTCCCTTACACCAAGCGCTGACCTGCGTGAGGGTTTTTGTTTGTCTTTGGAGTCTTCTGGGTTATGAGCTCAGGGAGGATGCAGAGATTGGGTCCAGTCTGTTTCTGTCATTGTGTGCCCGGTGAGGTTCTGTCTGCCACTTAATGTGTGGGCTCAGTTACATGAAGGAACAGCACAGGCTGAAAATCTGGGGAAGAGAACAGTGGACTTACATTTTGCTTAGAACAGCCATTGAAAACAACTACTAATGTCTGCGTACATAGTGAATGAGACCAAAGAGTCCCCCGTCCCCCAAATTCTGCTTCATATGAAGTGAACTCTCACTGTGTTTACAGTTCATATACTTTTTTTTTTTGAGACAAGGTCTCACTTTGTAGTTCAGGCTGGCCCTGAGCTCACTATGTAGCCCAGGCAAGCCTGGAACTCAGCAATCCTCCTGCCTCTGCCTCCCGAGTGCTGGGATGACAGGCCTGAGCCATCACGCCCGGCACTGTGGTATGTGGGATTGATTGCTGGTGGGCGTGAGTCACCACACCCAGCATTGTATGTGGTTATCGGGGATAGAACTCAGGACCTTGCGCTTGTGAGGCAGGAGCCGGCACCACTGAGCTAAATCTCTGGCCCCTACAGTTCATGTACTTTTGCCCTCCTTCTGTGTCTCTCAGTTGTACTTAGGCTGTCCTTTCCGACGTGTTCCTTCAGTCTGTGTGTTGTTAGCCCATGGCTCTAACTGCTTACCGTCCGTGCCCCGCCCTTTTCAGTTAAGGGGGTTCAGGCTGTCTGCACCTGTGCTACTCTAGATCATGCTGCCGTGAGTTGCCCTCACCCTTTATGTCTCTGGTCTGTCCTCCCACGGGGCAGTGGGTTGCTAATTTCAGGTGTGGGCATCCTGGGTTTGGCAGCAATTGTGCGCACTGCACTGGTATCTCCCCCGACACTGCCATGCCCTTCAGCACGCTGGTTTCTACCGCTCTTAATAACTGTGCAGTGATGCTGTATTTTAAGTTTTCATTTTTTTATTATTAAGTTTGAGCATCTCTTTGTAGATGTGTAAGTCTTTTGGGTTTCTTCTTTCCTACAGTGCTTATACAGTTTGCCTTTTGTTTTTCCTTGGCTGCTGACTTTTTCTCGTCTCTGTGGTATTTCCTTATATATTCTAGGACATTAATCCTTTGTCAGTTGCAGAAAAGAAAGGACATATTAATGCTGAAAATTCAGGAAGGACATCATAACGGGATAAAGGACAATCCTTTAAATTGAGTGAATACAGCTTTTGAATAACTTATTAGATTTACTGTCCCTCCCTTTCCATTTTGCTGCGAACACTATGTCATAGTAGGCACCGATTCAGGATTAGCATATCTAAAACTTCAGTACAGTATTTGACTTTGTGGCTGTCATCAGGTAATCCCTTAGATATGCTCCAGGTCCCCCCAGATATATAGTGTCTACAGTGTCCCTGTTCAACCTGTATTAAAAAAGAAATGGGTTCAGTGGTTTTAGCAAGTCCTTTCCAAGGGTCCTGGGAGTTCTTGATTCCTTGTATGAATTCTTTACAAAAATATGCTTAAGATTCCCTTGAGGATTTTGTTTATTGCTGGTTCACAATCATCCTTTTCACCCCTGGTTGTTTAAATTGCTACCTTTTGAGAGAGGTGGAAGGCCAGTTGCCACCACATCTGGCTGTTTTCATTTCTGTTTGAACTTGTTTATTCATTCATACATCATTAGGTTCTGGGGTTTGGCTTTTTGATGGCATATACAACGCAAGGTTTGGTGGCTCTCTGGAGATTTACCCAGCCTGTTTTCCAAGTAATCTCTGCAACTCTGTACAGAGGCCTTATTGTCCTGTGGCATGAAGTTGAGATTTGTCTGTGACACTTTGATTTGCTCTTTGGAAGTGAGGTGACCTGGATTGACTTTCAGATATTTGGGGTTAGAAAACATCTACCAGTCACCATGGCATGGGTCCACTAGGTAGGTGGTTACTGGCCATAGGGCCATTGGCATTTGCAGGGACAAGTAGTTGTACTTAGCCTAATGGGTGGTACAAAGGGTGGGATCAATTTGGTCTACTGAAGTAGCTCTTTCATTCAGCATTGTCTGTGAATAGTTCTAGCATGTTTGTCCTTCTGTTTTCTTTGTCCCTTGACATGAGAGGGGATAGGAAGTTGAGCCCAGACCAGAGGGCCCCAGCTTGATCTCTGACCTTTGGTTTCTACTGTGGTCTGAGTCTGCCACAGAAGTACTTTGTGAGATCATGGCTGCCCCAGGGCTAAGCTTCTCTCAATTGAAGAAGGAGGAAGTTAGCTTTCAATAGGTTTTCTGTTTGGGCAACTGGATAATCTGAGGGTACCAGTGTGTATATTTTAAGAGACCCTGATCCAGTTTGGGAAGAGGGAGAGATAATGGGAAAATACATCCGCAAGGAACCTACTCAGAGGGTTAGTTAAAAGGGTGAGCATTCTTCTTCACGTTGATCCTTTTAGCTTCCGACTGTGTCTGCAGCCCAGGTGAGGCCACTAGAGATGAAAGCATGGACGTCTCTCTGTGTAGCTGCCAGTGATGACCCTTACTTAGTGTTAGGATTATGCATTCTGGTGACCACCTGACTTTCCTAGTTCAGCAAAGTAGTGAATTTTACATACTATAATATGAAGATATTGCAGGACCCTATTGTGTCTCCTTGTACTAACTGTTTCAACTTTATTTTTGTTCAGGGTGGTACAGAGGCTACACATTAAGGAAAAAGTCTAAGAAGGTAAGTCCTTTTCTTCAAACACAGTGCATGTCGCTTCATAAATCAAACTGTGAGAAGAAATCAATTCCATCTCATTTGTGTCTAAGAGTTTTACTTATATGTCTCTTTCTCTGAATTTAACAAATACGTGGGTTGAAATGTGGATGACCTTGAATCGTATTTCTGGACAATCTGTGTATATAGCAATTGCAGCTTCATTCCACGAGTGAATTGCCAGGTTGTGATGTGGTGTTGGTTTGGTGTCCTGAAAGGTACAATCCTTTTTGTCCTGGTAGAATTTTGTATCCTATTTGGGCATCGTCTGAAGGGGAATGAACTGAATATGATAACTTTAGAAAAATAAAATACTGCTAGCTGTTTTCAGTCTTATGCTATCCTTGATCAGGTTATAAATTTACAGAGCTCATATAAGCTTATTTCCCTCTTGGTTGTGACTGTTTTTACACTGTTGAAGTTGAGTTGCAAAAAACTGCTTTTTTAGAGCAGTTTGCATACGTGGTTCTTTGACCATCTGAAAGAGAGACCTGTAATTACACCTCACATCATTGTGGTGGACACTCCCATCCACAGTTCTGTGTGGCTTTCACATTCTTAGCTGTGTAAAGCCTAATTTTGGCTTTTCTGTTTTAGTCTATGATATTACAGTTTGGAAGTAACATGATTCTAAATTGTGGCTAGCTGTCCACATTACCTTAGACATTTTAATATCTAATTATGCTTGGCACATGATTTGTTCTACTAGCGAAAATTTGCCTACTGTTATCTCCAAGTTGGGCTGGACTTTCCCCTGCCTGAAATAAGGCTGTGGAAATAGCATGCAGTTCCAGCACCATGGCTTTCCTGCTCAGCCTTTGTCAGAGCCAGCTGGTACAAACCAGTGGAGCTGGGACAGAGCTGAGAAGCTGCTCACAATCTTATGGTAGTCACTTGAGAAGGGGAGAGTCATACTGAAGTCATGGAAGAGTCACCATTGGGTGTAATGTCAACCAGACCTGCAGACTGGAGCAAGGCCCCCCACCTTGGCCCTGCTGAGCTCGTAGTAGGCTGAGCATCTCTGAATATGCAAGGACCTGCAGTCTTAGTGTCGGGACAAGATAGATTTCCACGAAGTAGAGGGAGGAATGGATTTCTCTTTTCACATGTAATTTCTTTTTCTGCAGTCAAAGGTGTATTCTTGCATAGGAAACTCTGAGTTTCTTCTGGAGAGAGTCAAAGTTTAAGACTTCTGTAATGAAGAGACTAGAATTGTGGACTAACAACCTCTCTCCTAGTCTACTTCTCCGCAGGACAAAGACATAGTAGCTTCACTGGTGTGTGTGCCTCTAGTGAGCTACTCACTCTCCTTTGGTGCTTATCTGGTATTTGGTATCACCTTTCCCAATGTGAGATCTCTCTTATTTCCCCAGGGCCTCCTCAGCCATGGTACTAATTTTTTGTACCAAGGCACCCGGACCTTATATCTCATTGACACAGTGAAGCTGAGGAGTGTGGTTATTTTTCTAAGACTCACATCGGCAGACAAAGGAATTGAAGTGTCACAGAGGTTGTCATCTTGCAAAGGGCTCCCAAGCAATGGTAGCGAAGGAACCTGGCCCTCAGGATTCTGGATTCTTGAGTATTCCATGAGCATCCTTTGTATAAGTATTTACAGAGGTGCATTTGATCTGTTGGCTGGTTCCAGTGCCATAGCCATGGTTGTTTATTTCAAACATCCAGATGTGTCTAGTTTTCATCTAGTCACTGTCCCTTCTCTGGCTTGATGATGCTGAGTGGGTTTGTTGAGATTGAGAACCTGCTGAGGCTGGGATCAGATTGCTTGTTTTCGTGCCTTCGTTTAAAGACACACTTGTTAGCATTATGGAGAGATGCCCATGAGCACCTGTGGTCCATCCTGGGATTGGAGGTAAAGGGATATCTGGGCTTGAGTCCTCTTTTTGTTCACCCTTTATTTCCTGTTCTACTCCTTCCCTGTCTGTGATGTTACTTTTTTACATACAGTCCAGCCCCTTTTCTATTAGGGGCAAGTAACTAGGATGCGTGGTGCCTGCTAGCTAACCCTGTTCAGCCCTCTTGGTGCTCCATGTCTGTCCAAGTGTGATAGGCAGACTGGTGTCTGGATCTCCCATGTAGACCTTTTGGGGGCACATGCTGGGGAATTTAGTCCGAAGCGCCTGTTTCTACAACAGGTGCCTCAAAGCTACAGTACACTTAGAAGGTTTTTGCTGTGTGAAGTGGATCTCATGCAGGGAAAGTGGCCTCTGGCTTATGCTGCCCGAGACCCAGCCTAGTGGCCCCACTGGGTGCCTTCTTTGTGTTTACTTCTGCGTTACTCTAGTAAGGGTGTCGTGCTGGTTGCTCAGGAAGCAGGACTGCAGCTCTTGATAAAGCTTCTCCTGGGACTTCATAGACTGTGCCTGACACAGCACGTCGTGTGGAGAAACTGTCTTCCTTGGACACTGTTCACCCTGAAGGTGTCTGTCTTGCCTTGGGAGCTGCAGAGCTCCACGGGGATGTAAGCTGGTGAGCTTCTACTGCAGTTGTGCTGTGGGGACAGAATTCATCCCATCCTCCTGTGTTTACCATTGGTCCCTCTGTTTGGGGATTCATGAGAAAGCCCCATGGTGCAAGTCAGTGGTCAGCACACAAATGACAGGCAATGGTTTACACCAACTTGTGGTGACTGTCTTTATCATTTTGGAAGGGGAAAATTGTCAGAGACCATCACTGAGAAGTGTGTACTTTGGCATCCGTTGGCCTTTGATGTGCTGGTACGAAGGTCAGCACTGGAGATGAGGGCCAACCTGTAGGGAAGACAAGGAACTTCACGGGTCTTTGTGGAGTTGTTTCTTTTGCGAACACATTGTCTCTGTTTTCTTCTAAGATGCCTGCAGACTCTGAAATACAAACGGGTTGAGTTACTGTCTTTTGCACCTTGTGTTTTCTTTTGACCTAGTGTATGTATGTGAGTCTCAGCCTAAGTGAAATTAGTAGTGATACAGCCATTCCTACCCCCCACCTTTTTTGGGGAGCTGTTTGATTTTTCATCAGTGTTCATGTTGATAATAAAAATTGTGTTTTTCTTTTCCTCAAAGGGTATATTTCCTGCTTCATATATTCATCTTAAAGAAGCAATAGTCGAAGGAAAAGGGTGAGTCTGCTTTTCCTGTTTAGAGAATTGCAGTAATATCCTTGACGTGGCTGGTAAATATATGGTGGAGTGATATTCAGAGGTGAGGAGAACGTCTGTGATTGACCTGGATGGTTCAGGAGCTTTGGGGTAGGAGGGGACCGTGCCTGAGAGCTGGGTATGACGTTGCTTTGGCCTTTGACAGAGTCCGAGGCCAGCGCCGCTGAGCTGCTGTCGTTCTCCTTGAAGCTGAGGTTGATGGTGGAAAGCACTGGCCTGGGTGCTCTGCTTTCTTCTCAGCTACTCCATTTGGCAGAGACTCCATAGCTCCCAGCTCTGAGTCCATTTTTCTAGAAGACTTAGCGTGCTGTGATACAAATGGAGTTTGGAGACGAAGCAACAGTTGTTAAATTGAGACACATATGAATTTACATTTCATCTAATTGTGATGTATGTTTCCTAGAGGTCATCAAACTGATGTATAAGATCATTAAAAGGACATTTGCAGAACAGGAACCCATTAGGCAGGAATGGCAAATGAATAGCCAGGTGTGAACTTGGAAGAAGGAGCAGTATAATGTTTTCTTTTTTGGTCTCTGCTACATCTTCACACTCAGTTAAATATGTAAATTATAAAATTACTAATCATATGATTACTGCATAATGACATCTCTTTGGCTGATTACAAAATTGCCTTTCTAAGCACTGTACTTTTAACATATGAAAAGGACTTCTTAGGCTCTATAGTCCCATGATGCATAATTAAAATGAAGAAAATGCTTTAGAGGTGTGAATGGTAAAGGCCGCAAACTGTGTTTTTTTTTTTTTTTTTTTAAGTGAAGTAAAATGTTTTGTATGCAAAGTTTTAAGGGAAAGAAAAAAAAGGGGGAAAGTTTTAAAACTTTTACCTTCTTCTAGGAGTAGTGGAATGGAGTGTGCATTTAATGTCTTTACTGACTTTCCTCATTGCTGGGTCAAATACCTGATACTCATAACTTGCGGGAGCAGAGTTTTATTTTGGTTTTAATCTCAGAGTTTTTAGTCCATGGCTGACAAGATCTAACACAGATCCAGGAGAGTGCAAGGCCAGCGGTGGAATAAAACTGCACGTGTCATGGTAGCCAGGAAATGGAGAGGAAAGAGAGGGAGACACACGCTTCCAGTTCATGCTCCTCTTAACCCACTTCTGACCAGGCCCTGTCTCTTAACAGCACACTCAGCTACTTGGCTCCTTAGTGGATGAATCCACTGATGTGGGGAGCACCCCATGGCCAATCACTTTGCAAAAGACCTTCCTGGGGGTCCATGAGGATTTGGGGACACATTCTAGCTCTAAAGCAGCACAGTGTTCTTTGTATCTGTTTCAGAGCCCTTCTACAGGTCGCTTACTTAGGACTAGGAAGTTTTTAAAAGCATTTTGATCTGTATAAATATAAAATAATACGTGTGAAAGTATGATCATGTGAAGCACAGTTGTAAAGTGAACGAGCAGTTACTTCAGTTCTCAGTCAAGCCACATTCACCCAGACAGACAGGCAGACATTTGGCTCCTGTTCCTGGGTCTTCCTGTCTGCTGTAGCCCGCTGTGTGGGTAGACAGAGCCAGAGAGGGACAGTGTGGAGATGTTGCCTTGCCCACGCTTTGGGTTTCCTGCCATTACTTCTCATGTTCTTTACCTGGCTCTGATGGATCTACCTGCTTCTGTGTTCTCCAGGTGCTTTGCCTCAGCCCTCTGGCAGGCTGTGTCCCTCACATGACCTCTTTGTGTGTTCTCTTTCTTATGTGATCCATCCCTTCCATGTTCTGTCTCTTATATGATCTCTCTTCCCTGGGCCTTTATCTCTCAGGACACTGATGCTTTTTCACTTTCAAACATCCTAAATGATTGCTATGGGTCTCTTGTCACTGACTTGGTGCCCTTTTCCTCCTAAAAAAAAAAAAAAAAAAAAAAAAAAAACCATTGCAATTTTCTGCCCTCATTTCCAGCCTTTGCATTTCATGTCAAGTCCCATCTTAGCCGTGATGATGGTTTCATACCTCTTTCTGTTGTTACCCCGACCTTCTGGCTGGGCACTTTGACCTCCTTCTCCCACTACCCGTTGCTCGTCAGTCCTGGGCGTGGCTTTCTGTGATTTCTCTGTGTCCCTTTCCTGCTGTCATGGACTCTGTGGTTCTCTGTAGTTCTTCAGCTGTGCCTGGTTGGTTGGGGAAGTGCTTGGTTGGGACTTGTAGCCCTGTCCCGTCTTCTGGTAGCTCCTTCAGTTCTCAGTCAAGCCACATTCACCCAGACAGACAGGCAGACATTTGGCTCCTGTTCCTGGGTCTTCCTGTCTGCTGTAGCCCGCTGTGTGGGTAGACAGAGCCAGAGAGGGACAGTGTGGAGATGTTGCCTTGCCCACGCTTTGGGCAAGTGACCAGTGAGAATCTCCACCGGTGGCTGACCATCTGCTCTGGCTCAATCATTCTTTTTTTATTACTAAATTTTAATTTTTTATACTGACAGAAGTGGTACAGTAATAGCTTGGTTCATGAATGATTCAGTTTGCAAACAACTTTGTTCATAAGCAAACAAAGGTATTTGGCAACATTTTGCTTTCATTTGCAAGCTCCTTATCAGGTGACAAACATGGGCACCCTGTTTTCCCCACACAAACACAAACACACATCTTTCCCCAAGTTATAAAACAAAGTGTGTAGATTGAGATACTATTATATATATATATATATTTATAGCATGTGACATGATGTTTTAAAATGCATATGCATTGTGGAATGTCTTAAATCAAGCTAATTAACATATAGACTGCTTCATGTTGTTATTCATTTGTGGTAAGAACACTTAAAAATCTAATCTTTTGACCATTTCCTATTTGCTGCCCCAGTGTCTCATTCTTCCCACTGAGCTTTGGTGTCATAGGTGTTGTGTATTCTCCCTGGTGGGTGAATGGATCAAATGCATTAGTGGTATGTCAATCTTGAGGGGATAGGTCAGGCTCACAGAGAGTGAAGATGGTGAGCAGGAAGCAGACAGACCAGTATGTGGTACAAACATTGAGACTCCCCCTTCTGCACAAAGTCTGGTCCAATTGAGCGTGGTGCTTCTCGCCATTCACACTGGCCCTGGGCTTCCCAGCACACTTGGGATCTGTCAGGTGCAAATAGCCCAGCTGCTGATGAGAGCTCCTACACAGAGTTCAGAGTGCAGCTTCTCACTGCAGGCTTTGTAAAGATGGCAATTAGACTTTAATGAGTCACATTTATACCGACACCCTCACTGGGAAAGCTTGTGACAGGCTGGCAGGGTGTTTTAAGTCACATCTCTCAATAGATCTTGGTATTGTCCCACCAGAGGGAAATCCTTAGCAGGATATGGTGTGTATTGGGAGTGGTCTTTCATACAGGTCTCTCTCAGACACGGGTCTAGACCTCCCCACTGTGGAGACTGGTGTTCTCTGAGGCTCTACCACGTTCCGTGTCCGAACCCCAGTTGAGAGCCAGAGCCTGGATCCTATGTGATCAGGGATGCAGAGAATCTTCTGTCGTGTCAGTTAGCCTTCCATGCTGGCTGGCTTCTGTTGTCTTCACAATAACATGGTAGACCCCTGGGGTGAGGTTGGCCGAGCTATGGCAAGCCACAGTTGGAGTCTCTTGGCTCGTCCAAAACTGTCCTTGTCTGATTAGCATAGGCCCCAACCCAGACCACTGCCTAGAAAACAGTGATTGATAGAATACAGTGCATACATAGATAGTTAAAGGAAGTCAAGGGTTAAGTTTCTAGGGTGGAGAGAAAGGTTAAAAAGGTAGTCAGAGTTGGGACTGCACAGAATACCCATGGACATTTGAAAGCTGTAACCTCTTTCACATTTTGTCAAGGAAAACTGGTTCCTGCATTATCATATAATGAGTTTTATGCATGATGGAAATGTAAAAATAGTCTTTACTCAAACGTGCATTTTAATACCACACATACTGGTTATAATTTATGACATCTCTAAGATAGATAGGTTTACATATTATTAATATACTCTGCATTTCTTAGACCTTGACGTTCTGGAGACTTCTAGTGGGTATTATTCACCTCCTTCATCTTACCTTGACACACGAGGTGGATGACTTATGTGTGGGATAATGTGTGAAAATTCTCCAGCTTTAACAGCAATACTTGCTACTCTTAAGAAATGTGCATTTGTTTGTCTCATTGTAGTCTTACTTGTATATTTTCTCTTCATTTGCTTAAATATTGAACTCTGGGGCCTAGACTGGGAACGTGGTAGCCAAAGCTCTCAGTGGTTAACGAAGCCATGGACTCAGGTGCTTTTCTTTTTCCCTTCTCTCACCCCAGGCAACATGAAACAGTCATCCCGAGTGATCTCCCGCTCATACAGGAAGTCACCACCACGCTCCGGGAGTGGTCCACCATTTGGAGGCAGCTCTATGTGGTGAGAACCTGGAGTGCTCAATCAAGCTTCAGAATGGTGTTTCTGGAATTGACTGACTTAGTGGGACTTTTGTCCTTTCCTGGGGAGCCTTAGCAGAACTTCTGGGATTCAGTCTAACCTTCAAAGGACAGAGAAAACAGTATGTCCATTAGTCCAGCATGTGGAGGGCTGCCTGCCCTTTGAGCTGGCATTGCATTAGGGTACTGCTTCCTGTGGTGAGATGAGTTGCAGTAAAAGATGGTTGTTTTGCCTTGAGGTGGAAAGGGAAATGTGGCTGTTTTTCTTAGAGCTTATATTTTGATCTTGAAATTAAAATCTGCACTCAAGTAGGTGCTTATGTATGGATCTAGTGGAAGATTATTGAAAAAAATTTTTTTTTTCCTCTCTTTTAGCCATTGGGTCACTATAGGTAATGTTTCTGATGGTTTAAGAAGTGCTACATCATCTGGGTTCAGCTGTATTTGTGGTAGAGTAGGGAAATAGCTCAAATTCTAGCTTTGTGTGCAGTTGTCCAGTTCTGTTGATGGCGGAAGTCTTATTAATGCAGAGGGGCTGGAGCTCTGACATCTTTCATTTCATATTCCCTCAGGGCATTTCTTTGCACATAAATTCGTATTTGCAGAAGATTACCTTTTGTTAAGCCTGTATTTCTATTCAGAGTGTTGATTTCTCATATGCTAATGTTATTATCACCAAGCAAGGGCTCTGGAAGGAAGTCAGTACGTTAATTTCTTGGGAACATAGAAAACTTCCTAAAGTCCCACAGCTGTTCGTTGGGCAGGCTTGTTGTTTTTGATTATACAGTGGTTTCCTATAAATGCACAGTAATAAGCAGTTCCAGTAATTGTTCATCAAACACACTCAAAAACCTAAAAGCGTAAAGTTAGCCATGAATGTTTTGGGTAAATCTGAGCAATTTTATAGTCGGTGTTTCATGTTCAACTTAGCAATTTTTAAACAAAAATACGGCAGCAAAACAAACATGAGCTGGTGCTGACTAATATGTGAGTGGACACAGCATTAGCCATGCCATCCTGGAGTAGGCGTCCTTAAGGATCACCTGGGTGTCCTTTTAGGGATTTCACATTTGGGTTTGTATAAAGCCGAGCATACAATTTTTGTATGCATGCTTTTGCTTTGCTATGTGCTTATATCAAGGCAGCAAGATATTAAAGATTTCAGATGTTCAGTGTGGCCCTAGGGAAATGGACAAGGGGGATTAGTAAGAGGAAAGGGAACATGATGGAAGAAAAGGAGGATGATTTTGTAATAAATTGTTCATTTTTATTAGTATTCACTTAAATTAGAATTAAGGCTGGGAGTACAACTCAGTGCCAGAGCACGTGCCTAGTATGCCTGAGTCTCTGGGTTCAATTCCCAGCACCCACACCCAAAAAGGTGACATTAGAATAATATTCCACAGATGAGCTCATGAGATGTAAAACAGCTAGTTAGGGTGCTGAATGTGATGGTAAGGGACAGGGATTGTAAAGAATCCTGAAAGAAGGTCAGATAGTAGGATAGTGGTGCAAATATATTGCAGGGTAGAAGTCATTTTAAAAAGTAGAAATGGCCACGTTATACTTTTTAAAGGGGACCACGGTGATTAATATATTATTAAATTAAGTTCCACCTAGATTTCTTTTCATGGAATGAACAGCTGGCTCATTTTTCTCATAGCAATCCCCAATCCTGATGAATTGTATTCCTGCAAATGCAAAACTGTTCTTTCTCTTCGTACCATTGATTCTATCAGAATACACACAAGATGATAAAAAAAAAAATATGACTTTTGTGTCTTACTTGAATTTTCCTTCTGGCACAAATGTACTGGGAGTTTATAGATTAAGATTTGATGTCTTTGCGTAAGGATCTGTGTGTACTGTGGGTCTCAGTGCCCCAGGGGAGGGAAACGAGAATGGGCCAGTCTGTGGTGCTCCTCTGACATCTCGGCCTCAGGGTCTAGCTCCTCCTGCCAAGAAGGGCCCACAGTGTCTTGCAGACTGTCTTCAGATTAGTGGGGCAGCGGAGCTTCAGGCCGGGACTAATTCCTAGGGAGCTCTGAGCCTGGGCTTCGCAGCTCCAGGTCAGGCCCTGCGACTCCAAGCCCCAACTACTGCTGCCCTCAGCTTCTTGATTCAGTGGTATGTACGTGCTTGGGAATGTTGGATCGCGTCTTGATGATAGTGAAGTCTTCTTATTGTTTTAATCTTTTAGAGTGTCTTACAGGAACCAAATTCTATATATTGTGTTCCACTGTATGCTGAAACTCCTTTTAATTTGACTTTAACATCCTCTGATATAGTGCATATAATTGCATATATAGTGCATGTATTACATGTATACATGAAGAAATATCCATTCAGTGTGATTTTCTCCTGCAATGTTATTTTATACCTCGAACTTCACAGTTGCGTTAATGTTTTTTCCATACAGCAAGATAACAGGGAGATGTTTCGAAGTGTGAGGCACATGATCTATGACCTTATCGAATGGCGATCACAGATTCTTTCTGGCACTCTGCCTCAGGATGAGCTCAAAGAATTGAAGAAGAAGGTCACAGCCAAAATTGACTATGGAAACAGGTTTGTTTATTTGAAAGATGATTTTATGCTTATATCACCTAGTTTAATAACATAAACATTAAATCTCCAGGACACCAAAATTATAATTTTATCGTAAAACAAAATGACTAACATCAAAATCATGGCACGGTTTTCATTTTGAAAAGGATGAAGTGTTTTCTCTCACATTTTAAAAATCAGGAGCTTACTGATTCATCCTTGAAACCTGTTCATTTTAATTCTCCAAGTGGCTGGGTGCTGGGTGGCCTGTCGTTTTCACTCTTTCAGAGGGCCCTCTATAGGGATTTCTCTTGGCGGGGAAGGAACTTCTGCTTACTGCTTACTGTACGTTCCTTTGAGTCCAGCTGTGTGTGTATGTGGGGGGTCTTCTACCATAATGGGCGACATATTTCTTTCAGTTCCTGTTTCAGTTCTGACAGCTGGAATAGACATTAGAGATGACTGTGAAATTGTCCCCAGGGATAAGCATGCGAGATGTCACAGACAGAAAGATAGCCCTGTTACACATGAATTCAGATGAACAACCAGTCCTTGTTTTATTTGTTTCTCTTGACCATGGTTTCCGTCTACAGCAGGTATCTCTCTAGGTCTGCTTGGTAGTGTGGTCAGTGTCCTGCACAGTGTGTTCCAGTGTGAGCAAGCGTCTTTTGATGCTATGAGGGAAAAGAGCTGCTGTGATCCTAATTCTGCCTGTTCTGTAACCAGAGTGAACTCATGTCTCTTCTCTCCTATAGGAACGGGGATCTATAGACAGGAAAAGAATAAAATAGGAGGCCTCCTTAAATTTTCTGGCTTATTGTGGTTAGAAGGAGTTAAAACTCTACTAGAAATTTTTCAAAAAACTAAGATAGCTGTCCCTCCCAACCTCCAGTAGAATATAGGGGAGGCAGGAAGAGGACTGTCTAATTTGGGGGAAGGGTCTTATTCAGTATATGCAAATGTATACTAATACACACACACACACACACACACACACACATACACAAATAACCTCAGTGAACACTTCTGTTTGCAAACAGTTCAGTGTGCAAATGAGGGTTTGGCAAAATTTTGGTTTCATATCAAGCGACAAACATTACTATGGCCCTGTTATCCACATAAACATGAATATAGTCATCTTCCCCAAGATCATCAAATGAATTAAGTTTGTAAACCAAGTTATTACTTATATATGTAATTTACTCTGGGGTTACTATATTACTACACTAGATACCCATACATCACTTTACTAACTCTGTGCTAATATGGATAAGACTCTTCCTAACCAGACAGCTGCTGTTCTGGGAGAAAAGGTCCTATCAAGGACAAGTAAACAAACAGGTAGAAAGAAGTTCCCAAAGCCCACTGAAGAAACATACATGTTGGCAGGGACACCTGGTTTGCTACAGGGCAACCCAGAGGGCTACTCAGATTGTGACAAGTTTCGGGCAGGGAGAAGAGTCCCCCCACACAATGAAAGGCTGAAGGCAAAGACACTCAGAGCCAGCATCTTTCTGGAGTCCTTTTTGGGACAACTTTCTGTCTTCGGCTTTCTCCTCCTTCTAAATAAAATGTTCTCTGTCTTTAAGCTCTGTCCCTTTATTCATTACTGGTGCTGTTTCAGTCCTGGTCAGCTGCACACCCCAGAGGAGGAGGGGTGCTCCCACCTGCACGCATCACAGCCGATACCTATTTAGTTGTTCTGTACATCGAGCTGTACAATGATGATGTCTTCACGTGGCTCCCAGACTCGTTCGGTATCAGAATCGCTTGGAGAGTTTCATATGCAGAATCCTGACACCTGTTCCTCAGTATTAGGATTTTTGATGTCTACAATACTGGCTAGAGGTCTGTTTTTAGAAAGACTTGACCACACTGCATAGCAGATTTGAAAACTTGTGGTTTTTTCCTCTCCTCTCCCCATTTTATATACTGATACATGGATGTCAGAGTAGGGAAAGGCTTTGTCTCCAACTAGTCATCTGAAGGAGTCCTGGTTAGACTCAAGTATCTTTGTATAAAGTCTGAGTTAGCACATAATTTTGTTTTCTAGTAATTCTGTTTTCAGTTGTGAAGGGTTTCATATTATGAGCAGTATGAAGGATTTGGAATAGACATGTTGTAGGAGAAGGTTTGGGGTTTTGCTGTGTTTTGTATCTTCCTAAAAATCATCTGATGACTATGATTTTAGATGTTGTAGAGAAACCCATTACCACGTGTTTAAAAAACAAACTTTTGGATCATTGATTTTATTTTCCATTGAAAAATTATATTTTGAACTAGTGTTCCAAGACCACCTGGTTTGGTTACAGGAAACTAAGTGCATTATGGTATGGAACATTCTACATAAGAGTTTAAGAATTAAGTTTAACAACAATCTAGTTACGAGTTTCTAAATGTAATTGACTTGATGGGAACTCTAATCCCTAATAAGTCATTGTTTTGTCCAAGGACCTCCAGTGTGCTCCATAATTTCTCTAAACCCTGATGCTCTCTGTATATCTTTCTGTCCCTCCTTTGGAAGACAAAATAGTACAAATCGTATTATTGAATTAATTCGTAACGTTGAATGAATTGAATTAGTTGTAATGGTGAATGTTTGATCTGAAGATGGATGGATTTATTAAGGATTGGGTGTTTTGTGTCTTTTTCATTCATCACTTACTTGTTCTTACCTTTGTGCTCAGCAGAGAAGGGTTTTGGGAGTGACTACCTTTGAGGATATGATGAAAGTCACAGATGATCTCTCTAGAAAGATGAACATAATAGACACATAGCTCACCTATATGCATACATGTGCGTAGAGCCACAGATACACAAAATCATACACATACACATGTATATGCACAGATACACCTAGCCACACACTGAGCTATGGACACATAGACACATTCATACATACTGGTTTGCATATAATTTCAAAAGGGCTTCTATTCTCTTCCTCACAGACCATTTGAGCTTTCATGGACACAGTTTCTATCAGCATTAATTCACCTTGCTGTGGTCAGATGCCTTTTCATAACAGAAACTCACTGTGGATTCAGAAGCAGCTGCACACCGCTTGTGGGGAAGAGGGTGTAGGATGGTGGGTGTGACAGGTCATGTTACACAATGACTTCTGGAGGCACCCTCCCAAGAGTCATAAGAGTCCCAACTCTGGGTCGTGTACTTGCTGGACAAGACAAGTAATTCTGTGGAGATTAGGTTTTCCCTCTTTGTGAGGTGGATTTGCTTAGGGCTCTTGGAAGAACAGGTGCGGACTACATGGTGGGATATGCCCAACATGTTAACATAGGGCTTGGGGCTCCTGATCTTCTTTGAGGCATTCAAGTTCTTTCTGGCTGGCAGAACCTGGTGGCTGGCCCTCTAAAGCCAGGAGCTGAGGAACTGCACATACCGGCTCTGACCTATGTTGACCTGCCTGCTCCAGCCCTGACAGGTCTCTCCGTACCAGCACTGACTTATGGATAGAGGCGTGGCTGGAAGTCATGGAGTGGAGGAGGGGAACATTAGTGGAGCATGTTACAGAGGCAACAGTGAGACCTTCCAAGGAGTATGTTTTGTAAAATGTCCATCTGTACCTCAGAGCCACACCACAAGTGTTATAACCACTGAGGCTGATTTCATGGCAGTGCAAAAACCTGTGATTATTTCTTTAAAAGCCAATTGACCCGCATGCTGCTAGCAGGCATGTTGGGTCTGTTTCATCTTCAGTAAAGCTTGGTCTGTAGATATGAGAGGAAAAGAAATTGGCAGTTGTCTTCCAAATGGTATAGTGGCCCTGCCTGTCAGGAACCTCCCCTCTGCCTTCAAGCCATGTGCCCTCAAGAGATGCCCAAGTCTAGCTTGGCTGCATGTAGGGTTTATTGGTGATTGAACTTTCTACTTAAACTTGTGACTGTTAAAGATGTTTTCTTGCTGTAATTTATCATTCTTTGACAAGATTCTCTTTCCTTTGTCATATAGTTAAAAGAACAACAACAACAACAAAAAGTTTGCTCCTATAGACTTGTCAATAGCAGAAATACTGTCTATTGGCAGAGGACGGGGCCTCTTTGATTAGTTAGTTATCTGCCCTAAGAGCTGCATAGTTTTGCAAGTAGAAATCCAGGACATATCACCATAACACAACTCTTGATTTTTTTCCTATATGTAACTGACTTTGTTTATTTTTTGAAGTAAAAACTTTGGCTAGGCCAGATGTTGCACACCTATAGTCCCAGCACATGGATGGATGGGTCCAGCCTGGGCTATGAGTGAGATCAAGGGAAGCCTTCATTTTGTTGCAAGAGGCTGTATTAAAAAAGAAAGAAAGAAATAGTAGAAATCATTTGATGGTTTTATTGGATTTGGGAAATTAGAATGTTGCCAAAAAATGTTCCCAGCTACAGAATGGACAGATTTATTAGCCAGATGTTGCTTAGGTTTTAAGTTGGCTACTATATTTAGCCATCTGGCCAGGAAGTTGCTTAACATTACTTGTGATAGTAGCCATATGTTCCGTGTTCAAACTCTATAGAACATCTCTATTGAAAACCTTCTGGCGGCTTAATGAAAGGATTAGAGCTGACACTAGTCAGAAGGGAAGTTGTGACAGGGACCCCGCTAGTGACAGTGGTGCATACCCCAAGTAATTAGTGTGTCTCTGTGTTAACTTTTTCCTTCTTTTCTCCCTCCCCAATCTGATGGTGGTGTCATAGCCAGGAACTTAATGAGTTTGGATACATGGATCTGCAAGTGAATGTACATGTATATGTTACACACATGTGTATAAATAATGTACCTCATCTGTCATCCTTTAGTGATCAATAGTGTGCATACCACTTGGGCTTTGTGATCTCTAAGGTTTTTTAATAGAAGACAAAGTCATTTTTCACTGGAAATAAAAATTAAGGAATTTTAAACATTTCTCCAAAGTGACTCATTTCCAGTAAAAAAAAAAAAAAAAGTGTGACTTCACAGAATTGTTCCCTGATACTCTGGATGAGCCTGACTTTCAGTGATGTTTACATCTGTTCAGTGACAGGCAGAGAAATTTTGCTAGAAATTCAAATCCCTTGATTTCTGTCCGTGAAGTTCTGAATTCTTTTTTTTTTAGAATTCTTGATTTGGATTTGGTGGTTAGAGATGAAGATGGGAACATTTTGGATCCAGAATTAACTAGCACAATCAGTCTCTTCCGAGCTCATGAAGTAGCTTCTAAACAAGTGGAGGAAAGATTACAAGAAGAAAAAGTAAGTTCCGCTCTCTGATACATAGTTCAAATGTGGACCACATTTTCTCAGTATGGTTTCAATATTAGTTAAATATCAGCGGAGCACAGAGTTTGTGCTAAGAAAGAACCTGACAAGGGGCAGTGGCACATGCTGATGACATGGGCTAATTTCATGCCGGCCCGAGGTGTGTATGGCACCATGCTTCATTGTGGAAGACAGGATCTTAATGACCTTGACTGTGTCCTCATTTGTCAAATGGGAGATGATACTTGATTCTGAATTTCCTAATAGATGTAGGGGATGACATATCTCTGCTTGACAAGGGCAGAAAATTGATTGATCTTTTCCTTTTCTGTGTTCTGCAGTGTTACCTGTAGAGTAGATATTCAGAAATTACTGGTTTGATTGAATGATCTGTTAATTCAGCAAATATTTATTTGGCATCTATTGTGTGTCAGGTACTGAGGTTATAGTGATGAATAAGATGAAGATGTCCTTGGAAGATTTATTCTAATGACAGAACCAAAAATTAAAACAAGCACTTATGCATATGGTCATCATTCCAATTAATGGATTAAGCACCTGAAAGCTCTCTATCTCTGAAAAAACTGAGCACAAACTCGTGTGGGTCCGAACCACACAGAGGGTGCTATTTTCCACTTAGATTTGTCTGACTTGAGAATGTGTAGTACGGAGAAGGAAGTGGGTGCATGAATGATGTTTCTAGTTAAACCCATGAGTCGTGCACCTTTTTTCAGTATCTAGGAACGTTGCTCATATTGACTTTCTCTCCATTTACAGTCTCAAAAGCAGAACATGGATATTAACCGACAAGCTAAGTTTGCCGCCACTCCTTCTCTGGCCTTGTTTGTCAACCTCAAAAATGTGGTTTGTAAAATAGGAGAAGACGCTGAAGTCCTCATGTCTCTTTATGATCCTGTGGAGTCCAAATTCATCAGGTAGGCGACTTCCATGGTTATAACTGTCCTGTTTGGTCAGGGTTCAGAAAATGGCACCAGAACCTTCTTAAACACTCCACTCTTGCCGAGAGCCCTTGAGACGGAAGATTGGCTTCTCCTCTCCCTAAGAAGTTCGAGGAGAGCAGGGTGATGGCAGCTAGTTTGGGCTCTGGGCTGGGGTAAAAGCCTTTTTAAGTAAAAATTGATTTTTGCATGTGGAGTTATCCATGATTGCAGGAACACTCTTGTAATATTTTGAAGGACCTAGCTGAAAGTTGAAAGTAATATTGTCATCATAGAACTTTTAAATTTCAGATCCTTCACTGGTCACTTTTCTCTTTTTCAATTTTTTTTTTTTGAGACAGGGTCTTGCTTTGTAGTTCAGGCTGGTCCTGAGCTCACTATGTAGACAGCAATCCTCCTGTCTCTGCCTCCCGAGTGCTGGGGTTACAGGTGTGAGCCACCACGCCCGGCACTGTGGTATGTGGTATTGATGGCTGGTGGGCATGAGTCACCATGCCCAGCATTGTATGTGGTTACTGGAGATCGAACTCAGGACCTTGGGCTTGCGAGGCAGGCACCAGAACCACTGAGCTAAATCTCTGGCCCTCTTTCATTTTTGATCTTAAAATGTCCTTTCTTGTGACTTCTGTCCTGTTGATTTTTCTGCAAGCAGATTGACCAGAATATAGTGTCTAGGATGTACTTCACAGGTTTACAGTTAATATCTGAAAAATGAAAACATTGTTACTTCATTGTTCTTGTTTGGCCTTCAGTATAATTTTCTCTTCATCAACATGTAAAAATTGTGATTAAACTGTGTGTGAAATACATATGTCTGTCAACCATTGAGCATCTTCGCTTGTGCTGTTCAGAATTAGAATATGACTGAAACAGCAAATGGGTGAATTTATTCTCATGATAAGGACTTTATTTCTTTTTGACATGAGATACAGTTTATGTTTTATAGCATATTTGGTTTGTGGTAGATTCTGAAATAAATACACATGGTGATGAATTTTATACTGTGTTGTCATTCTTAGTTCACAAATGGCATTTCAGAGGTTATATTTTGGAAAGCCCATTTGTGAAGGGTTCTATTTCAATTATAACCCAAGACATTATGAAATTAAATCCTCCCTACATATTTGTTCAGTCCTCGTTCACTGATAAGTTGCTCCACTTTATATCGTTGATGCTTATAAACTTAGGGTTGCCTATTCAGACCTCTTTGGTATTAATTAAAAAGCACTGTGGATGTATATTTGCCACCTTGTTGTAATTGGAAAAGTAATTTGCTTTTATTTCTTCTTTCAAGTGAAAACTACCTGGTTCGCTGGTCAAGCTCAGGATTACCTAAAGATATAGACAGATTACACAATTTGCGAGCTGTCTTTACTGTAAGTATACCTGCAGGTACTTAGTTCCCTCATACCCCATTCTAATGACTTTTTAGAGAATTACCTCTGAGGTTTTTCTGTACTAACAGCTGGGTTCTGGTGATACCTATAATATAGATTAGTCTAGCATAAAAAGTGTCCCTTCTAGGGGCTGGGGATTTAGCTCAAGTGGTATTGTGCCAACCTTGGATGCACAAGGGCCCAAGTTCAATCCCTGGTACTGCAAAAAAAAAAAAAAGGAGTATCTTCCAGAAATCTTTGTCTTTACCCTTAGAATCACATGGCAATGGCACGGTGGTGCCTGCTTCAGTTTACTTAACTATACCTGGCTATTGTTACTCAGTCCCTTTTGTCATGTAACACCAAAATTCTACAATCTGATCTGAACAAAGAATCTGTTTTTTAACTGTTTTTTTTTCAGTTGGACTTGTGATGATTAATGCTTCTCCAAAATAATTTATTGAAATTAATATTTCCAGGACCTTGGAAGCAAAGATCTGAAGCGAGAGAAAATCAGTTTTGTGTGTCAGATTGTTCGAGTGGGCCGTATGGAGCTGAGGGACAGTAACACGCGAAAGCTGACCTCGGGGCTGCGGCGACCTTTTGGCGTGGCGGGTAATCCATTTTCTCTCCTTTTCCTTGAGAGTCTCACATCCTCACCTTCACTCTGAATAAGCGCTGCTATTGAATATTGAACAGTGAGTAGCTTTGACTTACCAGCTTTTTGAGTAGCAAGAAAAATGATTTCTTAGTTCTTCTCTGTACGGTTTCCAGTCAGCCTGCTGGATGATGATTCAGTCCACAAGTTTCATATATAAATCACATATTTGGTTTGAAAGCAGGGTTGCCATGTTTCCCTGCGAGAGACCTCAACTCCTTTTCGCACCTGTGGGGAAGCTGGTCATTGGAGCGTTTCAGGCTTTCCGGTCTTGGCTGTTGATTTGGATACAGACTGGGGAAGTGGTGAGGAGGCGGGAGGAGCAAGCCCGGAAGAGGACACAGTTGGCTGGACGCAGGGCCTTTTTACCCTCTGAATTTCAGCTTGTTTTTTTTTTTAAATTTAGTTTTATTTCTTGTGACAGTGCAACAAAAGTGAGAGATTGTTTTTCTCCGTTGAGCAAAGGTAAAGTGTCCCTAGGAAGTTCTATAGTTGATCTCATTTAGCGTCACTCTGGGAAATGTTTTTCTCACTGTTTTTTATCGTTGCGGTAGAAATGGGCTACACAGCCCTCTGTTCTTCTTCACATATCTGGGAACTCTACAAATAAATAATGTTGACAACATTCTTGAATCCTGGTGCATCACAGAATTTGGTGTATGAATGACTAGGAACACGTGATTTACCTGGCCAATCAGGAAACTCAGAATTTATTTTTTTACTCATTTCAAAGGATTTTCTTTTTAGTGATTTTATTTTTAGAGAACTTTTGGGCTCAGGTCAAATTTTAAGAAAATATAGACAGTTTTCTTGTTTTATCTCCCCACTCCATTGTCAGTACTTCCCACCAATTGGTACAGTATGGCAATCGGTGGGTCTAAAATGACATATCACCATGGTCCATGGTTCAGGGTTTATGTGAGTGTTTGTGTTCAGTGGCTTTTGACAGGCAGTACTGCAAATGCACCATTGTAAGATTATATGGAATAGTTTTAGTACCTTAAAAATCTTCTGTACTCCTTTAAATGTTTTGGAAAATTACATCAAATCATTTAAATGAAAGATTCCTACTTCATACAGAGTAATTAAGAAGGTAAAATAGGCATTGTGAGAAAGAAGCACATTAAGTTGGCTTCCATTTAATAGTAGCACTAATCAGTAGGGTGTTCCACTGATTCGATTATTTATGAGTGAAATCTCGAGGCTAAGTTGAGGTCCTCTGGGCTTTGTAGTGGAGAAATCAGCCACATTTTTATCCTTTATTACTTGATACCTATTTTAAAAGTATTCCTCTGTTTTTCAGATCCTGTAGCATCTTCCATGTGTAGGTTATTAGGTTTAGATACCTAATAATTTTTCATAGAATTTCTTTTCTCTCTCCCATCTCTGTGGTAGTTTAAAAAAAAATTTTTGTATTTGTCTCCAGGGTATTAGGCTTCTCAAAAGCTGTCTGCGAAATCTTTCACAAAATATGTAAGTTGAGCCTCTTTCTAATACTGATGGTAGGGATTCTTTATTAAGTTATCATTGATAAATTACTGTGAGCACCGCATTAGATTTGTTAAGAAACTGAGATGATGTGTAGCCTGGAGACAGGCAGTTTTCTACATCTTTTGATCTGAAGATGCATTTTTCCAGCTTTCTTTGGTTTAATTTTTATGTTCTAGAAGGTCTTAGGGAGCAACATGAGGTGGTTGGTTGCCAAAGTTCTTCATGCTGCTGCTCTGGCCTCTTGCTGTTTATGAGTCGGAAGTAAAGTCAGGCATTTGGTTGTATCCTTCTAGTTCTTGACATTTCCTGGTGTTGTGGAAGCTCAGGCTCACATAGAGACGTTTGGCCCACTGTCTAGTCCCTGGAGCTCAGATCTCTAGCTGTGAGGTCACTACTGTTTTGATCTCTGATTTTGGGTGACCATGTGAATGGTTCCCTCTGGCCCCTAATTACTTCTCTTTAGGCTAGTCTTTGGCTCCTTCCTTGTCCCTCTTATGTCCTTGGTACCTATCAGCCTTGGGGTTGCTAGAAACTGGATCTTAGCTCTACCTGTATGGCCCCTGTTGACCCTAATCCTTGGCAGAATGGTTTCTCCTTAGGCTCTGCTGTGACTGCAGCGTGGGGCCTTACCCTGCTGTGTCACTGAGAAGTCCCCAGGTGAAATGCTGCAGAGACTCCTGTTGGAGTATGTCATCCCTGAAGCTGTTAGTATTGATTCTTGGGTCCTTGATCATGGGCCCCTGCTTTTTTCTATTATAATAGCTGCACAGCAGTGATTTGTTTACTTGGCTCCATGGGACTTGTGGAGATGAGGTCCCCTTGTCCTGGGGTCCTAGCACTGAGCATTGTGTCCTCTATGGTCTTTCTAAAGGGCCACTTTTCTGAGACCTGCTTAGCTGGTGTGTTTCTCAATAAATTCTAAGTAAGGACTTGAGCATTCTGTTTGTTTAGTTGCCATTTTCGTAGTAGCTGCTTGTTTTCTTGACTGCTGTCTCCTTTGGTTGGTGTTGGCATTCAGCACATCCAAGGATCACATTCTTCTTCTGTGGTACAGTAGCCTTTTGACTCACACAGCACGTCTTTCAACTGTACTTTCTCTTTCTTGTTAACAACGAACACTTTTCACATCTGAGAAGGGTGATCAACTTTTTGGTAATTTTATTCTGCCTATTCGTATGCAGCTCCAATTTTTACATGCAAATTTAATTTTGAGGCTTTCTCTAGAATGATTTCTGCTTGTCTGTGTCAACAGAGCCTAGTTCCTTAAAATTACCAGGGTATTTGTGGGCCTCTAAGCCTAGAAGTTATAATCTTTTTTGTTGAAAATAATATGCCATATCCTTTCTTAAAAAAATCTTTTGATAATGTAAGAGTGATAGTTGTAAAAAATGGAAATTTTATGAAAAGGAAAGATAAGTAGCATTAAATACATTATTCCTATTTTTAGATAGCCAGGTTATTACTGTATGATTGTTCTGGTATGTTTCCTTCTAGTTTTCTTTTTTTTGCCTTGTGTTCGACACACACACACACACACACACACACACACACACACACACACACTTTTGCAATACTGGGAATTAAACCCAGGGCTTTATGCATGTTAGGTAAGTATTATGTCACTGAGCTACAACCCTATCTCTGTTAAAATTTTTATTTTGAAACAAGGCCTAACTAAATCACCTAAACTGACCTTGAACTTGCAATTCTCCTGCCTCAACCGCCTGTACTACTGCAGCTGGGTGTGGCACTTTTTGGGAGGGGGCACATAATTTTTAAAATTAAAATCAGTCTCATAACATACGAAAGCTGGCGGTTGGGCCTCTGTGGCAGAGCATGTACTTACCATGTCTGGGCCCTGGTTCAACCCTCGCCACTGCAGAAAAATCCCTAAACAATACTTATACTGTATCCTTTTTGTTTATTGATTTTTTTTTTGTTCTTGTGTCTTTTTATCAGCTTATCTTTTTAGGTATAATTCAGGAGTATTAAGTTTGTGCTCATTGTATATGTGTACTTTTTATTTCCTGAAAATCTTTATGTTATGAACATTTCATTTTGTTCCATGTTATTCAAGAATCGGGGTCTCAGGTGGCTGCTGTCTCCAGCTGTGTCATCGTGTCACTGACCCTTTACTTCTGGGCTCATGGGATTTAAGCTGGGGTTGTGAAGTGAGTGCCACTGAGCATGAGTGGAAGCAGCAGCTCCTTCCTGCTGGCAGAAAGCCCCTCGTGGTGGAATGGCTGGCTCGGCGGCTGTGTGGTTTCTTACTGTTTCTGTGTTTTATGGCCTGTTGCTTTGAGCAAGTTGTCCAAACACTGTTCCACCAGCTGGCTGGAGCTGTCTGGCCTCTCTCCCCACAGCGTGTTTTGCGGCCCACGCCTTCTGTGTTCTGGCTTTACCACTGTCCTGATACCACCATGGCCTCCCCTCCTCCTTCTTATTCCTGTGTCACTAAGGCCACCTGTTCCCTGCACCCTTCACACACTCTCCTGAAACATGACCCTCTCCACTCCCCTCCTCTGACCTGAGTGTTGAGGGCTGGGTTGTTACTTCGGGAGTTCCCTGTCCAAGTTGCCCATTTCCTCCTTTGGCCCCAGGATATTGTGCCCAGACCATGGTGAGGGCTTCCTGGGCCCAGGCCTTAGTGCTGAACAGCAGTAAGGAAGGCTTCCTCCTGAGCTTGAGCTGAGTGGGCCTGGAGGTACTGTTGTTAGTGCGAGTAGGGCGAATGCTGTTCAGGCAGAAGCTGCCTTGCTTCCTTGCTTGCTGCCTCCCTACAAATTGTTACTGAGGCTGTAAGTGCTACAGAATTGGGTGTGAAGATTTGGCGTGGCGGTCAGATGGTCAAAGAGATGTGCAGTTGGCTGTTGTGATCAGTGGTGTCCCAGAAGAAAAGGCTGTATATGCACACAGAAGGCCATCAAATGGGCTGCCGTGCAATGGATACTTGGCTAGGTTCAGACCGTCTTTGCCCTGGCTATGGCTGTAAGCTACTTCATGATTCCAAAGTGGTGGTAAGAACGTGGTTTCGGATATTTGAGGAACTCAGGAATGGGTGAGTGTGCGATTTAGTGCTAGTTGCCTGCACTTCAAAGTCTTCTCCCAGGTGAAAGCATGAAGTCTGGCTGTTTATCTTCCATCAGCCATTAGTTGGTGTTCTGATTTATTGGGGATACTTTGGCCTGGATTTCTGAACACATCCACAGACTCTTCGGCCTGTGGTCCTGTCGGTTCCTTGGAGTATGTGTGACAGTTTCCTTCAGGGCACATACTGTACATACCTTTGGCTGTGCCGTACAAAGCAAGGGAGGCTGCGCTGCATCTCTTACCCTTCAAACCTTGTACTCCTTTTGATGAGTAATAGTGCAGAAATGGAAATTGTGCCTATTGTCAATCTGTGATGCTAGTCCCTAGGGAAGAGTCTCTGCAAAGAGAAAAAGGCAAGTGCTCTGCTTGGGTTTCTTTAACCACATGTAGTGGCATGGATAGACAAGAGGCAGAGCTTGTGTCCAGTGCCTTCTAGGGTCATTCTTGGGTTTGCTTCCTCTTGTCCTGACCCAAGGGAGTTTGGTTTGGAAGGTAAAGGTAACTCTGGGTTAAGCCCTGAAGGCCATCAGGGGTAACTTCTAACATAGGAGCCGTGTAAAGCCTATCAGCCTTTCTTCCAATTTCTGTGAGCCTGGCCTACTCAAGTGATACATTTTGAAGGCAGCATAATAAAATAGAGCCTGGGCAATGGAGTCTTTCTAGCATTGTGACTTTGGGCATGTTACTTCAGTCCTGGGTGTGACCCTCAGTTTCCTTAGCTACAGAGTAGGTCGCTGAAGATAGCCTTGAATGTCCCTCTGAGTTGGCATTGACAGACATCTACATGCATGAGGCCTCTTGCTAAATTGTAGCCACTTGGTATTGTTGTGGCTACAATTTGGAGTGTTGTGTTAGTATGAGTAGGGGAGCCACTTGCCACATGTGGCTACTTGAGTTGAAATGCATGAAATAAAATTAGAAATTGAGTTTCTCTATCATGCTTGCCACTGTTTAGGTGGTCACATTGCAGAGCATTTCCTTCATCACAGGAGGGTTTATTAGACATTGCATCTCCAGAGTGACAACTCGGTAATTGCCAGAAGAAATTATTCAGTGGAACTCTGCCATTTGAGCTCCAGTTCCACTGGGGCCAGTGTGTTCAGATGACTTAATTTGTCTTTTAAACATGGAAATAATTTAGACATGAACAGAAGAGAATTCTACCATGTAGCTTATGCTGTTATGCTATTGTTGGCCAGAAGATAATCTGATGTTCCTTGGTTTGTTTATCGGTTTTCTGTGATTATTACACTTACGCAAAAACAATCTTTGTTTTTTCTCATCTTCAGTGATGGATGTAACAGATATAATAAATGGAAAAGTAGATGATGAAGATAAACAACATTTCATTCCTTTTCAGCCGTAAGTATGGAACAATCTAAGTACTTAAGTAAATATAATGTGGAGACCCATTGTTTTTAACAGTAATCTTTGTAATTAAGTTTCTACATTAAACTTAAGTTGGGGTGGATTATTCCACCATAATGAACAATCTGTTTAGTCCTTGCCTTAGCACGTGGAATTTTTGGTAGCTACAAGAATCCTGGGTTAAAGTTTGTTGATGGTTCTGGAGGCAGATTTTACACGTGTTCACTGAATCACCTTATCAAAAGGATAATTACCATTCTACTCTGAATGTGAATGTTTCTTTACATAATTGATTTATCCTGGTAGCAATTCACATTTTCAAAATAAAATACGTTCAAATTAATCACAAGAGGATGCTGCTTTTAAAAATAGAAAACCAAACAAAATAATGATAAATTCTTTTTAAAACAAGAAATAATACCTATAATCATGCTGCTGATTTTCCTGTCTTGATTTTGCTCAGAGTGGACTGTGTCTTTGTGCTTGCTTTCTTTATAAACTGTGTCACCTTCCGACCTGCAGTCTTTAGAGAGGTTCAGGAAACATGGAAAAGCACTTGGGGGAAGATGTGCTAAATTGATTCTCTGATTTGAAGCTAGAACCTATGGATTGAGTAGAAAGAATTGGTGTTTATTTCCCAGTGGTAGAAGTGAGAGGACTCCTAGATCATGGTATTTTGCCACTTCAGAGAAGACATTCCTACCTGTAGAAGGAGGGATTAGAATTTGAATGCTTTAGGTTAATGGCAAGAGACAGCCTCCTCCCTGGGGCGTGACATCTCACAAGGAGAAGTGGCATGAGTTAGAGTGACCTGTCAGAGTGCTCTGTGTTCTTTTCTTCTTTTCATTTTGTGTTTATTTCAGGGACTTAGGGCTTGAGACAGATTTTATTTTAGAAAGTTTGTGCTGTTTTCGGGGCTGACTGAAAGGCTTTGGGAGGCTTGTGGCAGGTTTTTCTGAGGAGCCCTGTCCTTGGGGAAGGTCAGGAAGTCGGACATCGTCTTTACCGACTGGTCTTTCGGAATGGACTGGTGCACCCTTCCCCAGAGTTGAGTACCTCTTCAGATGGACCAAGTGTGGCTTTCTTTGAGGAAAGGAGGTCTGTACAGAGAGCCTCTTGACAGGAGAATAGCAGTATTCTGTATTGTCTAGTTTGGATCCAGGGTGGAGCCTCATGTGTTTCACCTTACACAACTGTAAGCAAACAACCTTACGTCACTTACAGGCTCGCAGTTTGCTTTTCTGTCTAGTATGGTAACTACTAGCCCTGGGTGGTTATTTAAATTGACTAACATGAAAGAGAATTAAAAAGGGAGCTCCTCAGTTACATTAGTCTCTTTTTAAGTGATCAGGGCTGCCGTGGAGCTGGAGGTTACCATGTTGGATAAGGCACATATATATAACATAGCACATTTCCACTCTATAGAAGGTTTTGATGGATATTGTTGCTGTATAATTTCATCCAGTGAAGGCAGTTTATAAGGGGAGGCTAACTGTAGAATCTGGAAGGTCCATTGCAAAGAAGGGGAACATCATTTTGGAACACGGGCAGATACTGATATAATAAACACAGTACGCCCTTGTGAAGTTATGAAGTTCTTTCTTTGGCCCATGAGAAATAACACAGCCCCCTGCTGATTGGGATGCTGTATTATATATTAGACTCAGTTTGTTAATACCCTAGTGTGCTGCTAACTTGAAATTGCCTGCTGCTTGTTAGTGTCCTCTATGAAAAATCAAGGAGTGAAACCTTTGGGTGTTGAAAACTTAGGGAATGTGTCAGTTTTGGAAACGCTGATTTTCACTGATCACATACTAAACCCCTTCAGATCACCTGCTTATTGCCACCATCTTTTTTCTATCTTGTACTGAATGTCCACTTTAAAAAATATTACACGCTTCTCTTTCATGTAATTTGTGCCTTCTTGCTCCATTAAAGGAAGACTAATATACAGATTAATATTTGCAGTGTGGGAAGCAAAAGAAGCAGCATGATTTTAGTAGTAAAATAAGCAATGAAACCAGTTCTTTGGGAAATGTCATGCTAATGAAACTGTTTTTTGCTCCATTAAAACTGATTTATTATCTCGCAGGCTTGTTTTAGGGAAGGAAGCACAGTGCACATCTCTCTTTCTCTGTGTGTGTGTCTCTGTGTGTGGGGTTTTTTTTTTTTTTTTTAAACTTGGTGAAGTACATTAAAACGGCCTTCAGCTCACTTGAGTTATGTGGCTGCAGTGATGGATAACCTCACCCCTGGTTTGAGAGTTGATTTTAAGCATTATGGACATGAGGCGTGTTTTCTTGCCCACGTCCTGCGCGGCTCTATGGAGTCGTCATGAGTTGGTGTTTATTGCCTGGTTGGCTTTTTGGTTCTGTCCTCCTGAGAGGCTCCTGGTTTGTGGCCCCTGAAAACACTGAAGATGCACATTCCTAACCGTGTCCTGATTGCAGCTTTCAGAGATGATAACTCTTAGCTGTGTTCTTCAAAGATGATGCCGCCTCTCCTGTGGCATCTGAGGCTGTCTGAGTGCAGTCCCGTGTAGCAGCGTGGAAAGTGTCCCCAAACCACTGAGGGATCTTTTTGGGGAGCGGTCTAGGCGCTTAGATTTTTTCCCTTCATACCACCTGCTCTTTCACCTAAGATATGGTGAACATTATTAAAACCAGAGAACTGACCCAAATATTCTTGGGGATGGTAGGTTCTCGCCCCTGTCCTTTCAGAGAGGACCCTTGTTTAGTTGTCTGGTAGGACCGGAGTAGAGCCTGGTGTACACGTTTCCCGGGGAGTGGGTCGCCCTCTTTTGCCTGACTTCTCCCTGGTGTTCAGCATTTTCCTGATTGATACTTTTCCCTGTTTTTCTTGTCACCTATCCTGCCCTTTGTCGTGCGTTGACTCATGATGACTCTCTCCCACATGGTGACGATGCTGTCTTGTGTTCCCTTGTTACCGTGACCCCCGGGTCTCTGTGCCCCTTTGTCTCCTGTGGTCTTGGTCGTCCCGTGCCCTCCAGGCTCGCGTTGGACGACGCCATCCGACACAAGCCGCTGAACATGTCATCCCGTTTTTCACCCAGGGTGGCAGGGGAGAATGACTTCCTTCAGACTGTTATAAACAAAGTCATCGCTGCCAAAGAAGTCAACCACAAGGGGCAGGGTATGTATGTATTGTACTGTTTTCTTTTTTTGTGTCTGTTTGTCCGCGTGAACTTGGGACGCTGCTGCAATCTAGCTTGATCCTCATGGTGACGATGGAGGTGACACTGGGAGTGCTCGGATGTGTGCGTAGCTTGTCCCTTAAGGCACAGCATGGTTGGGCTTTCTTCCCTGTGCTCCCTCTGTCTTCTCTAGCCCCGCCCTTTCATCCTGCCCTTGTTAAAAATGTTAGACCATGACCCCTGGCCTCTGGCTGTGCTTTCGCCTCACCAGGCAACATCCTTCTCTTGTGTGCTCTTGTCCCTTTTGTCCTTGTGTACGTCTTGTGCCAGTTATCGCCACATCATTTTCTGGGATCCCCCTCCGGACCCCCAGGGAAGGTGGCTTCAGTTATGTAGACCAACTCCTCTTGGGTTCTGTTTTCAAAGTGATTTCTCTTCCCTCACTCCCTGTCTGGTAACACATCATTTTTAATCCTCCACTGATGGGCTAATGAATCAATCACCCGAGGGTGGTGACAGTTGGCACTTGGGCTGCCCAGGAGAGCTGCCAAAAAGCAACTGTTTATGGAAGCCCTGCCTCTTGCCCAAGGGGAAGTCACCTTCAGAACGGCAGGTGTCTAACCTGGCTATTAACACTGGCGGAAACGCAGCATCGTCCTTGACCCCAGGTGAAAGTGCCGTAGACTCCACAGGCTGTGGAGTACAGGCTCTGTTTTAGTGGACAGTCACCTGCAGTCACTGGGCTTTGAACAAACAGCTATCTCTGTTCTTTCCCCTTGTTGGAGAGGACAGTGTTGAATCTGAGGAATGTTCTGGGAAAATGAATCCTTCCTAGGACCCATAGCTGGTGTGAACTGTCTTCCGCCCTGGCCAACAGTAGCAGAACAGTGCCCCTACCCAGCATGATGATGAACTGTGGCCTCTGTAGACAGACTGCTTAGTTGATCCAGGCCGCATTAAATCTTAGCCCTCCCACCTGCATATTAAATGTAAATCACGGGGAGGGGAAGTGGGAGCTGTCTTCAGGCCGAAGTCATTCTTAGCCTTTGGCTGTGCCTCAGCTCTGGGGTGGGGCCCTGCAGGTCATCTGAGCACGGTCAGCCTTTCTTAATCACACAGAGGAACCACAGACTGGTGTCAGGCCTACAGGAAATGAAAGAGAGAGGCCTGGAAACCTGCTGGGCTCATAGGTGCCATAGCCAAAAATCTCCAAAGCCGGAGGAGGATTTAGCCTGTGTTCACTGGTTCCTGAGCCCTAGGAGGAGGGAATGTTGGAAGTCTCGAGGACTGAGAGACAGAAATATCGGTAGCTTCTCTGGGATACCACCAGTGTGTTCCTGAGTCTAGGTGCCCAGAGCAACCTCACTAGGTCAGCGGGCCTCCAACCTTACCTTTTCCTCTGGGCTCCCTCTGAGGGTGAAGCTTGGCCATTCCAGGGAGAACAGAGAGGGAAGTGGCCCAGGAAATGCAGGACAGGATTGGCTGCTAGGTTTGCAGTGTTTTGTGCAGTGAGGCTCCTGTTTGTCCATTGGAAGTGATCCGGGCCCAGCTTCATGCTGCTCTCCCATCAGGCCACAGTCCTGTGACCAGAGACCTTCTTTTCGTGTTGTGGGGCTCATCTGAGCTCGTGATGGGCCTTGGCCTGTTTTAGTTTACACTGATGAGTTCACTTGTCACGAAGGGTCGTATCTTATATATTTCACCCAAATTACTCTGGTCACTGAACCCACAGTGCTAGATGTTTCACGTGGCCAGTGAGTCCTCACCTCCCTTAGATACCTGCGTTTGCACATGAGACTTAATTGATGATCATCCCATGTGCTTTGCTCATTCTGGTTACGGAGATGTCAACTCCAAGCCCAATTTTTCATTGCTGAAAATTGGCCTCATGTTGACCATTGTGGTAAGTGCTTTAAACTCAGTGTAATCAGGAAAATTTCATCTCTTTGTTTACATTATGTTATAACAAAGCCAACTGTGTCATTAATATTATGGCTTATGAACTTAGTTATTTGAGCAAACTCAGATCGGGGTGAAGAAGAACAGGCATTTGGGAGGCAGCATTTCTGATAAAATCATTAGTATGAGGTTTGCTTTGCACAGCGGGTGGCAGAGGCATGTGTAGGATGGGGTGTGCCTGGCCCTGTGGAGTCTGCCTGCATACTTCCTCTGCAGGTCCAGTGCTTCTGAGAGCTCAGTGTGCTTTTATATGAATTAGGGACAGAGTCCCCTTGAATGAGTGAGTGACCAGGTGCACTCACTGTCTGGATGTGGCCTGGTGGACTTGACATTAATTTCTGTTCACCTTTCTCAGTCAGTATCTTATACAGCGTACATTCTGAGCCATGGGCCGTGTGCTGTCCTCTGAAAGGTCCGTGGGAGCCATCTTCTGTTTCTTGTGCTTCTCTCCTTTGTAAAAATTTCTCTCCCATCTTCTGGAATTCCATACCTCAAAAACAAAGGAAAACAATAAAAAAAAAACATAGATGGAAAGAGAAGGAAATACCCAAAACAATCTTAAGCTGGACAGATGTACCTTCCTCTCTATATTGATATTTTTGTTCCAGTTTCTGTTCTCCCTGATCTGATTTTCCTTTTGTCTCTGTTCTTTTCCCACCAGCATCCTTCACAGCACCCAGCCTGTCAAGGAAGGCTCTTGCTGAGGTCTTTGGAGAGGCCATGGTCGGTCAGTGACACCCAGAATTGCCCTTCTTGTGGGCAGGCTACTTTTAGCCCCGGCCCCATGGACCTCACTTTCCTGGTGTCCTTTCTCTCTGGCTGCTCCTTGCTCTGTGGGTTCTGAGTGTGGGGAGCCCTGTCTTTACACGTCAGGTCCTCCTTTCTCTCCTTGCCTTTATTTCCCCTGGCAGCAGGTGCCATATCTGCATGTTACCCCTCCTTTCCTGTCTGCTATCCCAAGTTCAAGTGCAGCCAGCATTCCCATGGGCTCCTTGGAACTCCCCTGCCCCGTCACATGCAGCTAGCTACCAGTGTGCCGTCAAGTCAGACAGGACTCATTCCTGAGCCCTCCTAGGCCTCCCCACTGCCCTCAGATGCAGCTCCCTGGAGTAGGCACAGGCCTGCAGTTCCCATGTGGGGGCTAGGATACAGGTTTGGGGGTGTCCCCTCAGTCTCCTCAGGACCCTGAGAGTACTCCCTGCTTGCACATGTGTCTGAGGACTGTGGGGTTAGTGTTTGACTATTGCAGTGACGTTACATCTGTGTTTTCATCACCCTGTGAGGACCTGGTACATGGTACTTGTTATATATTTAACGATACAGAGAGGGTCCAATCTGTGGCCAAGGATGGGGACTTTCACCAGCCCTCAAAGGACAACACAGTGTCAGTGACTTAACTTTCTTAACCATTTAATAATGTTGATTTTTTTGATCTTTGTGAAAGGAAAAGACATTTCCAGCACAGCTAGGTAGTGAGAGGACAGTGGTGGGAATGGCGTAGTGCTGTCCACAGCCAGAGCGGCCATAGTGACGACCCACAGATGACTCCCGTGGCTGCTTAGAATGCACGTTGGTTGTGGCCAAGCTCTATGATTTTCTCAGTTTGCTTCTGCTGAGTGCAAGGTCCTGAGCCAAGCAGTGATGAATGACTGGCCTCTTTGTGGAAGCACCCAGAGGGGGAACAGCTATACACAGAGACGTACATGCAGACACAATTACAGATGTACCTAACACACGCAGAGAAACACATATACAAACACATGTGGCTATATACAGACACATGCATGGACAGAGAAATAGACATACACACATACATAGGTACATGCACACATATGCATAGCCCATAAGACATGCAGAGACTCCTAGATATACAGCCATATATGGATACACAGACATAAATATGTGCATACACATATGTACAACATACAGAGCCACACAGATACAGTGAAACAAACAGACATGGGTGTGCACACAACATACACACAGACCCTCATGTTGGTTGCTGTGATGGGCACATGGAGCCCCCAGGGCAGAGTAACTGGGGACCACAGGTCATCCGTCTGCCCCAGGGGCTGAGCACCCAGACCTGCCATCCTATGATGATAGCCTCCCTGCCACCTGGGTGACAGGCACTACCCTTGAAAGTAACCCACACAGCTCAGTAGTTGCTTGTCCCCTGCTCTTGATGCTGAAAGTGTCTACTTTATTCCTTCTTCCTCCCTTCAGTGCCAGGGTTATTGAGGCGCATTTACACAGGGCAGCTTTTCGTTCATCTGTCCTGCCCGGCAGCTGGGAGAGCCCAGCCATAGACTCTGCACGGCACCTATGTCTTAGTTTCGCGTGTTGCAACCCTGCCCCCACCCCAGGGAAAGAGCTGAGTGGCAGCCAGAGCAGTTGTCTATCCTCTGCCTTGCAGTGCCACAGGGGCTGGCTCTGCGGGGCGCACTGTCCCAGGCTGCATGGGGATGGCCTGCTCGTCCCCTGGTGCCGCATGCTCTGCTGCTCACCTGGGCAGCGTGATGCTGCTTAGCAACCTGGGATTGCCGTGGGCTGGGGGAGCTGTGGACACTCACCCCCCTGCTGTCGCCCTTCGTGAGAGGCTGGAAAATGACAGCCTTCTCAGTCCACCTCCAGTTAAGGGCCACCTTCTACTGTACCTTATATGTATATCAGCTCGCAGGGGCCCCTTGGCTCGCCTGTCATTCCTTACTCCCGTGAGATTTGTATTCCAGCTAACCAGATGCAACTTGTCCACTTGCTCACTTTTTTCTCAAAATGTTGAATTGCGGATTAGAAGTTGCTCAGTCATCAGATTGCTTTCATGAAAAAAACCCATTATAAACATGTTTTTAAAAATGTGACTCAGGCATCCATTGTTTTCCCAGGTTTGTGGGTAACACTGAAATTACTTCCTGGAGATATCCATCAGATTCGAAAAGAATTTCCTCATTTGGTGGACAGGACCACAGCTGTGGCTCGCAAAACAGGGTTTCCAGAGATAATCATGCCTGGTAAGAACTGACTTGTTCTGGGTTGCTGAGCATGTGCAGAGGTCGGCAGCCACAGAAGCTGATATCTGTAGAGTAACATGTGTGACCTCGCGTGGCCGGGGATATGTAAGTGCCAGGGTAGTTACAGATTGCCTCTGTGAGGTGTGTGTTGGCCCCTGAGAATCAGCCTTCCCTGTACTGTAGGTGTGAAGTGTGGAGACGTGAACACCTGATAAGCACACAAGAAGACTTGTGATCTGAAGAGGGAACGAGGGTTGGAAAGTGAGCTGATCTTACTTTAGGGTAGAAGTCGTGGTGTCTGCTCTGTTAGTGTAGGTTATCCAGCTAAAGGCGCTCTGACCCATAGATTTTCGATTGAGTAACTTAGAGGGGAGTCCTTAGTAGCGTCAGTCTCTTACATAGAATACTGGGCAGTTTCCAAACAATATTCAGATTCATAATCTGACTTGATCTTCAGGTGTTGAGAAGCAAGTTACTATTTATCATTTATATACTTAGGGGGATACTTTTGGTTGTGAGTCACGTTAAGTCTAAGTTGACCCACATAAGGATCTTGGGAGCCTGTAAATTGGTATTGACCTGATTCCCTTCACAGTGAAGTCACAGGACAGTGAATGGTCCAAATGAGCCAGACTGCTCCATATGCCACAGTCACTGCAGCTTCCGTTTGCAGGCCTCTGCTGTGGACCATGGAGGGAGCATGCTAGAAGACTCATCGGCCTTATTTTCCTGCATCTCTGGGACATTGTGCTGTCATTCCTTTCTTTTTTCAGGGCTCTTGTGTGCTATTGATTATTCCACTGGTGATTATGCACCAGGCTCCCCTGTAAAGGAAGAGCAGGTCAGTCAGCCCTGACAAAGCTCTGGGGTGGCTGGTGCTGCTGCCGAGTCTGTCCAGCCAGTGATTTAATCCTGTTAACGGAAATGAACTAATTTGCAGATTTGTTGTCTGTACTTGGACTTGAGTTGCAAATTTTGAGATGAGGTAATTGACAATATGCATTAATCTGTGTGACTTAGGATGTCCTCAGGTTCAAAGGGGAATCCCAGGAAACTTCCATCACAGTGGTGGAGTTCCCCTTTCAAATGATGGACTTGCAAAGTAAGTCGAAGACTATTACTGTCCTATGACAGATTCATAAGGAACACATACAGCTGGGCATTGTTCTTGCAGGTTCTGTGCGGTGAGTGCCAGAACCTAAGAGGGATTCTAGCTGCAGTGGGTCACCCCGTTCTCTGGCCCGTGTAGTCCCTGGCTGGGCTGTGGGCACCAGTGAGACGGTGTGTAGTTTTCAAACTCTCACCTTTAGCCATTGATACCTGTGTGTTGGCCTGTTTGGTTACCTGTCTTGTGGAGAGGTGAATTTTCCTTGGAGAGCGGGAGAGGTCTGCTACCTCCCTCCTGGTTTTTGGCCCTCTTCTGACCCACTGTTGTCCTGCAGTCCTTCTGAAGGATCCAGGCAGAAAGCACACTCCTGCTTCCAGCTATGAAGGTGGCTGATGTCCCCCACATCTTTCTCAAGTTCCTTCCTTCCAGAAATGACTCTGAAACCCAAGGAGGCATTTGCTGAGGGCCTTTTGTGAACATGCACCTTTGGGTCTTATGAACCCTAAATGAGATACTTTTCTGGTTGATGATATCTTTGGAAAACTTCTGAAACCGGTTTTGATTATGATTTTTGTGCTTTCATAGACTCTCCAGGCTGAGAGATGATAAAATCTACATGGCTGCCATGCCAGGGAGAATGTTCAGCCGTGGTGGCCTAGGAGGTTAAAGGACGTGTCCAGGGTGACACTGTGGGTTTAGGCGGTGTTGGATGGGCAGCCTTGCCTCCTGCTCCCAGCCCTGTGTGTGTCCTTCCTAACTTCTTTCGCAGTTAGTGTCTGTGCCTGGAACTACATTTCTTTTCTAGCAGACACTGCGGTAGGAGCAACCCATCGGGACTATTATAATAATGGCTTTTAAATGAAAGCGTAATTTAATAGTTGGATACATTAAAAGCCAACGTAAAGCAGCATTTAGAAAAAAGAAAGAAAAAGGAAGGAAGGAAAAGAAAAACCAAGAAGGCCAAGGGCGGTTTTTTCCCTTAAGGAGCCCTTGCCCTGTAGTTGCAGTGGACCCCCTTGCCGCTCTTAATGGACCATTCCTAATCCCCTGTGCGGAGCAGGGTCAGGCGTGGGAGGGGACCAGGCAGGTGGCAGATGAGCAGTCACTGGGCCAGTGGTGCTTCTTCTAAATCACGCTGCTAACGAAGCTTGAGAAGTTTTCCCAATCGGACCATTACCAGGGGCTTCATGTGTTCTTAGTAGGAAGAAGAGTCTTGAGCTCATTCGTTGTTTTTCTCTGCAATTAAAGGTCCATCTTACTTTAAAATGCACAAGTGTCTTTAGCTCTGTGTTTTCTCTGTGGTCCTTCCTCAGGATCTTGACAGCTGGTTGCCAGAAGAGAAGAGCCACGCACAACATTTCTCTTGTGACTCGTCCCTTGTCCGCTGTCCTGCTTGTGGTTCTCGTTCTTAATCCATTTTTAGTTCTGCTCCTGGACGCACAAATTTTAGATCTCAGATGAGGCTGACACTGCCAGCTCTCTGCCTGTGCGTGTCACTTCCAAGGACTCAGGTGACCTTGGCTGGTGTCTTACAAGGGACTAGGATGTGGGTTGAGACGGGCTGTGGACCCGGCCCCGTCAGAGGTCTTGCAGCCGCCCTGAGCCTTGGCTGATCTCGCAGGTGCAGAGAGAGCCTCAGCCCGGCTGAGGAATCAAGTAGAGGACTAGATAGAGCCTTTGAACTGTTCCCACCGTCCGGCAAGCCTGTGGATGATGACACCCGCTTCTGTCATGCCTTTAAATGTTGAGACTGTTTTGTAGAAAATAACCACATAATTATGCAATACAGTACAGCATTTGTAATGTTTGGCCAGTATGGGTAGCATGCTAGATAGTTTTTTGCAAAATTCATGGTTACACTATGAGTAATAATTGCTAATCAAAGTGTAATCTCCCCCAGGTGATGTTCGAAATGATATCTATGTAACGTTAGTTCAAGGAGACTTCGACAAAGGAAGTAAAACAACTGCAAAGAACGTCGAGGTGACAGTGTCTGTCTATGATGAAGATGGAAAACGGCTGGAGGTATTTCTTGTTGCAGAGCGTGTTCTTTAGGGTTGGCCTTTCCAAGTATCCACCTCAGCTGGGCTGCAGAACACAAGATTCCTACATGGGCTGAGTGATTCTGCCTCTTCAGGCTAAGCGTTGGGTGTAGCTTTTCCTTCTCCAGCTTGCCTTGGTGTCTCCCGCATCTTGGTTACCAGACTGTCGCAGGAAACCCCTGGGGTGTTGGCAGTGTTCTCTTTTATTATAGTTTTTTGAGAGAGGGTCTTGCTATGTAGTTCAGGTTGGCCTTGAACTTGTGTGAAGCCTCCTGCCTCAGGTCAAGTGTTAGAATTCTAAGTGTGCTAGAATTACAGCTCAGTACCATCATAGGGTCCCAGCACCCAGAGGCCTAACAGTCCTGTCAGAAGCAGACACACCATTGTCATTGCCACTTTAGGGGCAAGGAAACCAAGACTCTAAGAAATAAGCTCGGAATCAGAAACTGAGTAAGAGTGAGAGGTGGACCTGGGGCTGGCCTCTTCTTTTATGGCCACAGCAGCCAGAGGCAGCGAGCTCCTCTGCTGACCAGAGGCCACGCACAGCGGGTGCCCCTTGAGGTGCCTGTGTGTCCGGGGGCTAGAGAGGAGCAGTGTGGGTTTGTGCCTGGTCTCAGCTGCCAGGGGCCGTCTCCATTGGTACTGCCCACCCTGTCTCCCTGGAAGCATGACAGTGCTGTCCTTCCCTCCTGGCCTTGATCAGAGTGGCTGTGGTTCCAGCAGATCCTACAGCTGATAGTTCTCATGGATAGGGAGAGTGGGGGAGGGGTGTCACCACCTGTCTGCTCTCCTTCCCTTTGTTCCATACCACCGAGTGAGTCCTGGTCCCAGTGAGGCAAGGAGGAGTGGGGGGCGGGGTAATGGCCCCAGCGTCTGAGACCAGGGACAGGCTCACAGGTGGATCTGTCCTTCCGTCATTGGGAACAGATTGCCATCTCTTCCCTTGGCACGTGGAGTGAGGTGTGTTGTGGGAGATGGATGGTATGTCAAGCTCTATAAGGTCTTATGTGAACTCTTTATGCCTTCTTTTAAAGCATGTGATTTTCCCGGGTGCCGGTGATGAGGCGATTTCAGAGTACAAATCCGTGATTTATTACCAAGTCAAGCAGCCGCGCTGGTTTGAGACCGTGAAGGTATTATTTACATGGCTATTTTATCACCTGGGGTTCATTATGCAATGCTCAAGGAAACCCCCACCTCCCACCCAGCCCCGCGGGCCGCTTGCTGATGGTGCCAAGCAGGGCGGGCAGTGGAGCCTCCCAACAAAGTCAGTCAAGGTTGCTAAGGAACCACGCTGGCATTTCTTGGAATACATTTACTCTCATCTCCTTTTGGACATAAAAATAGGACTTTCATGGAGACAAATGACAGAGTCTTTTGAAGCTAGTTACTGTCTTTCTCTTCCCAGGTCTATTTTATGTGTGACATGCTGTCTTCACACCAAATGGGAAAAACAGGGATACCGGCCTGTGGAGGTTGTTGCCAGGGGCATGTGCGCTGCATGTGTGGCACGGATGGGGTGCATTTCCGAATGCAGCAGGCTCGTGGCCCCTGGCAGCCCCACACCCACAGCTGGACTGTTGGAAAACCAGGCTCAGGACTGTGTGGAACACTTGAGTTAGAAGTGAGAATTAGGGACAATCTTTGCTTATGGGAAGCATGTGCGAGGTCTCTTCCTTTTATGATAATATGACAAGAAAGCTTTTTTGGCACAACTCTGGTGGCTGTACAGGCCCATTTGTGTTAGCACTGAAGATGAAGACAGCAGGTTTTCAAAACAGAATCTTAACAGTAAGAATGAGCATGTGAAACAAAAAGTCCAGCTGTCTGGTCAAATTGCTTTTGTGTCCTTAATAATTAAATTTCAAAAGACACTTTGCCTTCAGAAGAATCATGTAGGGGATTATATATCTGATATTCCCGTCACTGTGGTGTAGACATGTTTACAGTTGTACCCGATATACATCAGGCTATGTAAAGCTGTGTTACAGTTTTTTTGAGAGAGGGTCTCGCTATGTAGTTCAGCGCTTACACCTTCTCACCTCTTCTTCAAGGTGGCCATCCCCATTGAGGACGTCAACCGCAGTCACCTTCGGTTCACCTTCCGCCACAGATCATCACAGGACTGTGAGTAATTAGATATTTTATCCCATGTGGCTCTTTCCAGGGGGACACTGGGAAAAGCCAGTAGGCTGCCCCACTCTGGATTACTCCAGGACTCTCTCTCTGCTGCACTCAGTGAGACCTCAAGAGCTTGACAATCTGACCCTCACCGCCTAGGCCTGGGAACTATCATTAAGCTGGTCTCAGCGGGCTTCATTTTCTTCTTGTCCTCCTCTGACAGGGTGCTGCTTCTTCATATACTTCTTTTGCTTCTCTCATTCTCTCTTTCTGTTGTTTCTGATGGAAGCCCGGTCCTGGCATGTGCTTGGTGAGTGCTTTTCCTCCACTGAGTACACCATGCCCGGCATTCCCCTCTTTCTCTTTTGACTCATGCTATTCTGCCCATCAGAAAAGTTACTGAAATATGGTCAGTTAAGTTTGAAATTTAGGGTTTTGTCTTGGACTTAGAACCCTGAAAGTTTCGTGCTCTCTTCATGGCGTGGATGGCATCTGGAACTGGACCAGAGGTTTCCTCCTGGATATTGGTGCAGTATTGACTGTGATGGCAGAACTTGAAAAGAAACTGGTATTTGAGTCACTCATCTTCAAGAAAAGTGTATTGTTGTTTTTTTAGGCTGGCCCTACCACATTTGTTGAGCAGATTGCTTAATAAGGAGGTAGCCTTGTGCTAGACAGTAAGATACTGCAGAAAGAAGACACAATCTGTGCCCATTTGGCAGCAGCTCATGTTTGGGGAAAAGGTGATGGTGAGAATTGTGTGTGCCATGGGGGATCATTGGAAAAGGCTGGCTTGTGTGCTTGTGGGTGTCGCTGAGGACACAATGCAGGTCACATGAGTGGCTAGTCATTCTCTGGCTCTGTGTCCCTCCACAGGGGCCTAAGAGTGAGGATTTTCTGATCTCCTAAAGGTAGAAGTGCGTTCTCCAGCAGCTCTTTAGCCTGGCTCCGTGGAAGCCTATTGCCTCCACACGGTACCCATCTGCTGTTGCTGGGGGCCAGCCGGGCAGCCCTTGGCCAAGGTGGGGTGGCCGCTCTCATCGGGCTGGGGCTCTCGTGCCTCACGCAGTCTGGGCAGTAGGAGAGGGTGGACTGTCAGGCCCAGGGAGGAAGCAGGGCTAGGGATAAAGTTCAAGAGCCAAGGAGGACTGTCAAAATCACGCGTCCCCTTTCTAACAAGCTCATTCTCTCTAATTAATAAATTACACTAGGGCAGAGGGATATCTTCTCTAGCATTTTAATTTTCAAAATCCTTGTTTTTCTTGTCAGTTTTAAGTGCTCATTATAGACAAGATGCTATCACCCGACATACTGAGGCATATTTGCATAATTAATGAAGTCTCCAAGGCCACAGCTTGTGGGGGTTTGGAAGCATGTTGAGCATTGCAAGTGTGATGCTGACAGTGAGATCTTGGCATTCCTGCTGGTGTTTGAGGCCTCTCCAGTCACGCCTCTGTGCAGCTAGCACTGGTCAGAGACTTCTAGAAAGCACTGAAGCCAGATCGGCTTCATAGCCAAATCCAAGTTCCTTTTGCCATACTGAAAAGACAGCTAGGGGGAAGGAGTAGGGGGATTTCTCAAACCCATTCTGTTGTTAGGCTGGAAAGTTCGGTGGTGATGTGGTATTGTGACACCTTCTGACAGCTTGGTGATAAACCAGGTGTGGAAGTTCCTAAATTTGGCGAACCCTGGTGCTCTGGTTCCATCCTGAGTACCCTGGGTGCTAGTTGGCTTTGGGGAACGGGTGGCCCTGGCCAGTCTTTAAGAATGCTATGGTTCGTAGGGCTCCTAGGTTTTTATAAGATAGATGGTCTGCCTTGCAGTGGTTGCTCCTGAGCCTGTGATGTGAAGATCAGCGTTTCAGAAAGTGTGCCCTTCCCTAATGTTACTTACCAGCAGGCTCAGTGGAAGCCATCTTTTAGCAGGTGTAGCCTTATGCCATACAAGCAGGCTTCTTTTGAGGAGGCCTCTTCTGATGGCTTTAAATCAGTCTTTACTGGGCACCTACTGTGCACTAGAACTGTGATGCAAAGACAGATAAAGTGTGGCATCTTACTCAGTGGGGTTTAGAGTGATTATTTTGAATTCTTGACTCAGGGTGGGTGGATGCATGGTCCTTCCTTGTCCGACCTCAGTCTTTTCATTTCTAACCAGAGGAATTTACATTTGAATATATACTTTAAAAGTCACTTTCTACTTACAGAGTTCAGTGCTTCTGTGTTGTATTTAGGTGGCAACTTGAGAAAACTGTGGCAAATCCATTTCTTTAGTTCAGTTTCCTTCCCTGTCCCCACCCATTTGGTTGTGACTGCCTTCCCCCTACTCCTTCCACCATGCATCTGTCCCCAGATGAGCAGACCACTCCACAGTAGGACACCTTCATGGACCATCTCTTTCTCTAGATCATCTATACTTGGGCTCATGTGTCGTTTACTCTCTTTACTCCTTTTCTCACCCTCTAAGGGACCATCAAGTTTTGTTTTCTGTATGACCTCAAGGAATGTACTTGTGCTTTTGCACATGTGCACACACAGAGACACATACACACATCTGTCAGTGATAAAGATTATAAACAAAAATAAATCAGATGAGGAGAAAGATTGTAACTGGGCTGCTAATGTCCTATTCTAGATAAGGCATGAAGGAAGGTCACGAGCCCTGGATTATAGACCTTGGAGAATATACTTTCTTGCTAAAAGAAAGTCTTTAGTCCATCTGGGATTTATATATGGTGTGAGGTAGGGATATATTTTCTTCTGCTACCTTGCTAAACAGTTTTCCTTCCTTGCATCCCCCCTTTTCCAGACCCTGTGTTCCAGATGCTGTTTATACTTCTGATCTGTGTATCTCTGTTAGAGTCACAGTGTCTTCATTATTGCTACTTCACATTCTGCGATTCTGGTATTGTGTGCTTCCTTGTACGCTCTTCTGTACAGTCTTCTCCATTGTATTTTGGAATCTATATTTAAGGTTCAAGGATAACTTCTGCCTTTTTCTTCTTCTCTTTTCCTTTTTGTTTTTTGAGACAGGGTCTTGCTTTGTAGTTCAGGCTGGCTCTGAACTCACTATGTTGCCCAGGCTAGCCTTGAACATTCAGCAGTCCTCCTGACTCAAGTGCTGGAATTTCAGGTGTGAACCACCATGCCTAGCTAGCATTGTGGTATGTGGTACTGGGAATCGAAATCAGGACCTTGCGCTTGCCAGGCGGATGCCTGAACCAGTGAGCTAAATCTCTGGCTTGAGGATAACCTCTGCTGTGAGGTGTGCATTGGGGTTGTTTCAAGTTTATGGATTACTTGGAGAGTAACCAGTCTTTTTGCGATGGGTTCTTCCTATTGGTGAATGTAGTCCATTTCTCCATATCTTTCCACTAACTTTAATGTCTGTCAACAGAGTTTTTTAATTATTTTCATAAAGGTATCCTGGTCGCATTTTGGAGTGTTATTTTGTTATGGTCAAAGTTATAGGGGATTATTGATTTTTATTGCAGCTAAGGATAAATCTGAAAAAATATTTGCACTAGCGTTTGTGAAGCTGATGAGGTATGATGGGACGACTCTGAGAGATGGGGAGCACGATCTGATCGTCTACAAGGTACGTGTGTCACTGGTGTGACACTGCTGACACCGGCTTTTCGGGACCTTCCTGGGCTTTCCGACCTAAGCTGGCATTTCCCGGCATTTTGAGGCAGCTGCTTTGTAGCTACATTTGATTCTGTACGTGAAAATTCTGGTCACCAGCCCTTTTGCAGTTCCTCATGAGATGATAGACAATAATACTTATTAGCTATATAAAAAGGATGATGTGAATATGAATTAATCTATAAAGATAAGGGAAATCATTAAAACGTGTCATAAAATAGAAATAGAAAACAAATATAGTGATTAAAAGGAGTTTGGGCAACAAAGTGTAGAAAAATTGTGTCCCTGTTTGTGAATGCTGCTGTTTGACGTGGTGCATAACCAAACCCCCAGGCCGAAGCCAAGAAGCTGGAAGACGCAACCACGTACTTGAGTCTGCCCTCAACCAAAGCTGAGCTGGAGGAAAAAGGCCACTCGGCCACAGGCAAGAGTATGCATAGTCTTGGTAGCTGCACCATCAGCAAAGACTCCTTCCAGATCTCAACGCTGGTGTGCTCCACCAAACTGACCCAGAACGGTGAGTTTGGGAGCGGGAACTAGCTCCGCTTGGGAGTCCTTCCTCAGCTGCATCCTTTTCAGGTGGCTGTGGGTTGGGTTGGGGGAATTTTCTGTAGGTGCAAGGACTTTGTTCACTCTCCCCCTCGAGAGAGACTGGGATTGATGCACTAGGAAGGAGGAGATAGCAGCCATCGTGATTTAAAATTCGTACTTCTGTTTGGTCTAAGGATTAAATGTGCAGGGAGACAAAGCAGTGAACTTACTCTTTAAAGTGCTTTGTGGCCAGAGGACGTGGTTTGGCACAAGGGAGGATGCATGAAATTTGGAGTCATAATGTAGACTCGGAATGGAACCCTGGCCCTTTGTGAACCCTAGAAATGATCTTAAAACAAGAATCCTCTGAGTCCTGTTTTCCTTACCATGGACACACCTGCCTCCGGGGCTTTATGGGGTTTACCTCAAATGTGGGATGTGAAGCCTTCACCTGCACATCTCCCACTGTCTCGCCTCTTTTGAGATAATCATCAGTTACTTTCTTCTAAGAAGTTGGTTTGATGATATTTTCTAGTCCCCTTTGCAGTGGCGATAAGACGCCCCTGCCGATCCGTGCACACAGAGCTTTGGCTGACCCTGCAGATCACTCACTGGCTGGGTGGGGGTCTCCCAGGCTGGGCTGGGCGGGCTGCCCATCTCCCACAGCTCGCACCCTCCCCAGGCCGTCACCTTCCAGCTGGACTGCTTCTCATTCAGAGCACACAGGTATTGTCGCTGTCACTCCATCCGGAGGAGGCAGAGGCTCCTCTGCACAAATCCTTCATTTAAAAACTGCATCCCCCTAATGTGACCGTATCACAGCTGTGCAGAGTGACTTTATGCTCTCTTGAAACTGAGCTTGAAAATCCAATTTTTTCCTCTTAACTGTCTGATATGGATGGTGATTATTAATGTGTCTTGCTATCAGGCGTTGCATCTTGAAGTGTTGCCTGTCAGTCATCGAGGTAGTGTTGGGTTTGCCAAGGGACAAGCATCCTTTGGGCTTTAACAGGATAAACCTAACAGACTTTAATAGGAGAAACCCTCATTTGGAAGCCCCGACAGCATAGCTGAAGTGTTGGTTGTCCTGCAGGGTGGGGCGTGCCAGCTCAGGGTCATGCTTTTCAGACTTCCTGAGCCAGGGTTTTTCCTCTCTTGTTCTGAGCTGTGCAAGGTAATAGTGTCTTCCCATCACTGACTTTGTGAGTAAAGTGCTTAGTGTGTGGGGGGGTACTTAAGTCCCTCAGATGCCTTAAGGTCCTTTGGATTTATGTGGAACAAGTGCTTTATAGCCATTTGTATACATTTCTCTCTTTTGCTATCATTTTGTTTGGGACATTTGTGAAGTGTCCTAGTTTGTGGCTGTACACTAAACCCCATGAGCAGAGGAAAAGCCTTACCTGGGGAGCTTGATCTGGAAATTTGTCATCTAGGGAACCTGAGGTCAGCAGAGCAGCTCCTAGCATGGAGCTGGGTTGTAGAAAGGACGCCTCCCTACCACAGGTGTTACTTTCTGGATAGAGTTCCGGAAGTTTCCACGTGTCTGATAAACTGCAGCATCGGGCAAGGGTGGCAGCTCCAGATCAGTTGCCATCCCAGAAGGGTTGGTTTTTGCTTTTCAGCAGCTGCTGGATGATTGAGAGCTGGAATATATTGCTATTTTCATTGTGTAGGAGGTCACTGTGTTGTACATGGGTCATGTTCCCAAAGCATATATATGGATCCTGTTAGCTGGAACTTGAACCTACTTTCTTCCTCAAAATGATGTCTGAATAGCACAGATAACCTCCATATCCCTGGAAAGAGGATTAAACTGGGAAAGCCCCTTTTACTTTTAGCTTCTTGAACCTCACTGGCCACTGGGTGATTCTCTGCCTAGTATCTGGGCGAGGTACACGCTGATTCCAGCAGCAGCTGTTGCTGGGCAACAAGGAAATTCCCATGTGCTGTGTCTCACTGGACCAGAGAAGGAAATCTCTAGGTTTTCATTTGGTTCCCGCAGTGGTGCCCCTTTTGGGGGTGGCAAGTAGCCTGTCAAGTTATAAGAAACAACTCTCTCACTGGAATTAAAGGACTGAGTCCCACATTCTTCCTTGAAGGAGTTATTTTTCTGAAACTGTGATTTGTTACTGCAGAGTTACATTACTTAGGGAAAAGTGGGAGCTGAATTATTCATCGAGGTTTGTATTAAACATTTCTGTCCTGAGCATCTTGCTGGATACCATGGGGTATATGAAATGTGATTCCTCTCTTCATTTAGTTTGCTATATAATGAGAGGGAAAGGAGTCCTGAAACAGAGAACAAGTATGGCCTCACCTTCTACAGTTCTCCAGGAATAAGTCTTGGAGAAGGGAGAGAGAGCTTGTTTGACCCGAGAGGTCCTGTAGGGCTGGACAAACTCTTTACTTCAAACACACTTCTCCTCCAAAGTGAGCTCCTGCTAATCTGATCAATTGAACTTTGACTTAAATTTGTAATGTAGAGGTAAATTTCAGCTCCGTCAAACCTTAAGTACTTCCAACTTTACCTGAATAGGATCCAGACTATGAGTTGGTCTCCACTTAAGAAACAGTGAGGGCTGGGGCCTGTAGCTCAGTGGTGGAGCACTTGCCTGGCATACTCAGGGGCCTAGGTTCAATCCCCAGCATCACCCCAAAGGCAAAAAAATTATAACTTGTAAGGTTCAAATCTCGCTTAGCCTCTTGGGATGAAGAGACTATTAGAGAAATGACCTTTCCCATTATTTTACTTGCAGTTAGGAATTAAAACATGCCACTTTTCACACTGAATAAGTAGTTTTCAGCTCTAGATTACCTCTGAATAACTGCAGCTGTTAATATTTTGGGCTAGGGATTGTGTTACGTATTCCTTCAAATAAGCAGTGTCCTACCCATCGTTCAGATGAGAAAACTGAGGTAGAGTTAATTTGCCTAAGGTCTTGTGGTTGCTACATAGCTCAGCTGTCATCGAAACCCACACTTTACGTTCTCATATTCATGTGGGTGCTCCCCCCATTTCATTTTAATGCTTTGTCTTGTCACTGTTATTTGGGGCAAGGTTAAATAAATGCAGGTGGTACTTGGGTGTTCACTGCATATGAGCCTTTGTCATGATTTGTCCCTGAGATTATAATGGGTCTCTGTGTCCACTGATATCTTACTGTAGCTATGTGATTTTTCTTTTTTTCTTTTTGGTATTAACTGAGGTCGTGTCTGTTTTTTAATGGTTAAAATTTCTGTAGCTGAGGTTGGTTCCTGATGAGCATAAACAGCATATTAGATGTACTTTGCTAATTGCGTTTTTTTTCAAGTAATGGGATATTAATATAACTTAAAATGAAAATGTGTAGGGACATGTATATTCCCAGAGATGGCTTGGATTCTGTCTTCCCACTTGAAAGAACATCTTGATATCTTCAACAGCAAGCCTTGGAATTTTCTAAAAATCCCTTAAGCCTTTAAAACCTAGTATATTCTATCTTCAGTTTTTCTATTCAAAAAAATCCAGTGAGGAAAACACAAGGCTAAGAAAGAACAGTAACAGCTACAGGAGAGTAGCAGGAAGCTCCCACAGAGCTGGCTCCCGTTGTCCAAGGTTATTGTAAGTCCAAGGCTTGGCACAGCAGGCATGTTGCAGTTTTGGTTCCTGAATTTGTATTAATGATTTTTTGTAAAAATGGGAGATATACAAGGTGCCTGAGTTCAGTTGCCAGTATTGAGAGAAAACAAAAGGAGACACAACACGTTCGCAGCTGAGGAAGACTCACTTGGTGGAGGGTGCAAGGGTGGCACTTGGTGGATGGACGGCACCTCCCAGTCAGTCCTCTGGGTACTCAGCATCTGCTCCTTGTAGATCGGAAAGTCCGACCTCTTTTTAGGGTTCCAGGGGCATTTTTTAAGCTGCTACATGAAAATCATTTCATGGTAAAAGTAGTCGAAAAGAATGAATTCAGCCACGTTAGACTTTAAGTAGGTTGCTACCAACTAGTGAGATATTTAGCAGGTGAACTTTTGGAAAGAGGGTTGATTTTTCTTTTCAAAAAATTTTATCATGAACCTCACATGACGCGCGAATAAGAGAGAGAAAGTTCTTGTGGGCAGGAACTGACCTTCCCGTTCTGTTTGCAGTGGACCTGCTGGGGCTTCTGAAGTGGCGATCCAACACCAGCTTGCTGCAGCCGAACTTGAGGCAGCTGATGAAAGTTGACGGGGGGGAAGTGGTGAAGGTAACATGGGCCCCGGGGGGATGCCCTGTCCTGTCCTTCCTTTGCTTTGCTTGTGGTTATAGGTAGATGCAGGTGCTGACCCCAGAGGTACGAGTTACTAGTTATGCCGCTGCTGGCAAATCATGACATACAACTCTAAATGAAGACAGCGTTGCCAGTTTGGGCTCTGGAGGGCTGTCTGGGGCTTGGGAATTCACCTGGTCTGGGGTTCTGTTTCCTCACCTGATGGGTCCTTGTTGCCGCAGTCATGGCAGCTAATTGGTTTTTTTAAGCCTCACTTTTTCCTCCAACAGAGGTGGATAATAATCAATGCCTTTGTCACAGGCGGCTGGGAATGTGGGAGGGGATATGCATGTTGTATCTGGCATGTGGGAGATGTGCTGTGCAGTCAGGTTGTTCGGCTCTCCGTGATCCCTAGTATCATCCTCATCACTATAAGTGGCCTTGGCTTAAGACTCCTTGAGGCCTCCGGAAGCGACTTGGAGAGCTATGTGTGGGATGGGAAAACCATAGCCCTGAGAGTCTATCTTGGTCATTTTCTTCCTGTAGGATCTTGAACTCACTTCGTAGCCATACACATAGGCCCTGTAGACATGTTAGACACTGTTATTCTTTCAAGCCCTTTCTGCTCAGCACCATTAGGAGACTGCACAGGGAGACTAGGGTGATCTGAGATCCCTTGGAGCATGAAACTTCTGCGATTCTGTATTCTGTCATATTTTTTGGGCTTCCGATGTTTCCTCTGGCATTGAGCTCTCTTTTCCTCTTGTGGACCACATGATGTGCCTTATTGATTTTCCTTGAACACAAGGGACACACATTATCATTTTCAGTATGCGCCTTGTGCAGCAGGGACACCAAGCTGGCCGCTGACGTGCCATGTTTTGTAAGCGAGGTCCCTGCATCCTGATTTGTATGGTGCCTCTGCACATCCTCATCCTCTGTGAGAAGTACTTGCAAAAGGAGACGGCCTTATCTCTGTAAAATTAATTACTTAAAATGGCCTTGATTAACCAGCAATGTACTTAACTTCAGTGTGAATTAATTTAGTTGCACTACTTTCCTAAATTCGTTGTATAACCATTCAAACATATCCTCACTCATCTTAAAATTTTAATCATCTTTTCAGTCCCAGTCTTCTACAAATGACTCGGACGATGTTAATTGCATTTACACTTCGTAGGGTTCCCTAAATTCCCCAGTTCAATTGGAAACGGGATGAAGTAGAGAACAAACTTTAGAAGATACGCAGTTAATGAAATTTTGCCCTCTTATTTTTAAGTCCCTGTGTCACATCAGGCATTTGTTGTGTTTCTTTTGACTTGCTGTCACATTTACCAGGAAAAGTCTGGAACTGTCTTGTCTCTTCTCCATTCCCCATATTGACTGTGTTACTTACGTCCACTTATTCATCCTGGAATGGGTTTCCCAGCTCTGCCCTCTTCTTGCGTGCACTGGTACCCCCATGCCAGGAAAGCCTTCTGCTGTAGCCTTGTGTGGCTGACTTTATCCTTTCTCGTTGCCAGCATCCTCCCCTCATGGGGTATCTAGAGAGACGAACTGATTGTTTCAGGACACAGCTGCTAACTCACAGGCAGCACCTGAGGTGGGGCAGGATTCCTGTTACTTTATTTAGGGACACTGATAAATTGTGGTCTTAATTCTTATTCAAGACCTGTCTTCTGTATAAGTGGTAATAGAGAGATAGCATGGGTTGATAGATTGAGGAAGCTATTTGCATATTTAGTAAAAGGAATGGTTTCCCTCTAAGATGGAGAATGACGATAGAGTTTTTGTCATGTGGTGGGTGTTCTTTGAGGCAGGGTGGTATATCCAGAGAGGCGCTTCTGTGGCTTCATTTAGAGAATGTCAGCAGGTGCTTGGCTCTGACTACCACAGCTCTGAGGCTCCGACTCTCCCCACTTGTGCTTCTGGGCTACTGACCGCGCCATTTGTCTGAGTGGGCCTGGTAGGCCTACTTCTGGGACTTTGCATAAACTGCAATGAGCCAAAGCTTGGCGTCTGGGGAGTCTGTTGGCAAGAACAGTGGGCTGTTAGCAGATGGCATCAAGTTTTGACCTTTGCAAAGATTCACAATCTGAAAATGATGGTAAATGCTACAAAAGTAACAAGGTGGTACAGGCCCAAATAATCACTGAGTTTATTAAGCCCTTGTTGTCTAGACTAGAATGCCTCTTAGTCGGGGTGGATTCGTTCCCTGCCAGTTGAATGTGGTATTTTTCCTTATAAGCTAAGGGGTGGGTGGCACTGTGGAACACAGTGAGGATTTGTGCCTCAGTGAGTCAGCTCGTCTTGCTAGGTTGGGAGGTTTTCTCTGACAGGAGAGCTGTGAGGTCCCGTACCACACTGCGCAAGTGGGAGTGTGGGCTCGGAACTGGTCTGGAAGCAGCTTCCTTTGCTTTTGTTCCCAGTCCCAGGTCGTGATCCTTCCTGTGGTCTAGAAGGACTTCGGTGCTATGGAGAGGCTGGGCTGCCAGGAAGAATCTGGACTACACGTTTTATTTAGACTTCCTTTTGATATTCTTTCTATGTGGCCACCTTCCCCATTCCCTGTTTTTAAAAATAATAGTTTCATTGATATGCAGTTCATATACTTTTAAAATTCACTCTGACTCCATACAGTTCTGTAGTTTTACTTGTAGAATTATCTCCGCTATCTGATTAAAGAACACTTTCACCACCCTGAAAAGAAACCTCTCACTATTAGTAATCACTACCCATGCTCTAGATTTGCAAAGTGACCTACTTTGTCTAGATTTGCTTATTTCATATACTATGGAGTCATACAAAATGTGGTCCCTTTTGTCTGGTGTCTCTTTTGTTACAGTGTTTTAAAGATTAATCCGTGTTGTAGCACGTGTACAACCTTCACTCCTTTGACCAAGCAGCATTGCATTTATGGATAGAACCCATGTATGTACCCATCAAACAGTTAAAGAATTTTTGTATTGTTCCCTCTTTTTGTGAGTGGTTTTTTGTTTTATTGTTGTTTTTGGCAATTAGGGATGATGCTGTGTTGAATATTTGAATGCAGGTTTTTCTGTGAACATATGTTTTCCTATCTTTTGGTTGTGTACCTAAGAGCAGAATGGTCGAGTCATATGGCAAATCTATGTTTAACTTTTTGAGGAACTGTCAAACTGTCTTGAAAAGCTATTGCACCACTTTACTTTTCCTCCAGGAGTGAATTTATAAGGGGCTCCAGTTTTTCCATATCCTCCTCCATGCTTATCCCCTTTTTCTTTTTTTTCTTTTTTTCCTTTTTTTGAGACAGGGGTCTCAACTCTGTAGTTCAGGCTTATTCCCTTTTTCTTTTCCTTTTTTTTTAAATTTTTTTTTTTTTTTTTTTTGAGACAGGGTCTCAACTCTGTAGTTTAGGCTGACCCTGAGCTCACTATGTAGCCCAGGCAAGCCTCGAACTCAGCAATCCTCCTGTCTCTGCCTCCCAAGTGTTGGGATTACAGGCGTGAGCCACCACGTCTCATGCTGTGATATGTGGTACTGATTGCTGATAGGCGTGAGTCAGCATGCTCTGTATTGTTGTATGTGGCTGCCGGGGATCGAACCAGGTACCTTGTGCTTGCTAGGTAGGTGCTGGAACCACTGAGCTAAATCTCTGGCCCAAGTTTGCATATTCTTAATGAGTAATGGTGATATATGTATGCTTCTTTCCATTTTAATGGCCACTATTCCCTTTATGACCTGCCTATTTTTGCATTGCTCCATTAACAGGCATCTCATCACTTCCAATATACCCTTTTCCAGTCCATCTTTCACTTCTTTTTGGGGTGGGATGAAGCTTGACAATACCTTTGAGGCTCAGGGATTTTTTTTTTTCCCCTTAATTTCTGATGATTTATCACTATGTGGTCATATTTATTTGGTAAATTTTAGCTGACCATACAAGTACTTTATTAATTGTTGAATCACACTATCAGAATCACTCTCCTCTTTTATTCTTGGGACTCTTGGTTGGCAGAGGGTCCATGTTATTCCCAGTTGGAACCCGTCCTTGTCCGACTTCTGCCATCTTACTGGCCAGAGTACTGCACTCAGCTGGCATAGACGTATCAGAGCCCATTGTCCTCACAGTTGTTACCAGCTTGACAAAAACCAGCAAGAGGGTTGGGAGGGACCTCTTTGGGAGTGCAATAAGGCGTCTACTGGCTTTGGTCCTCCAGGCCTGCTTGGCTCAAGGCAGCAGATCCTTGTTCAGTGTTCATTCATGTACAGTATTTGTCTCGTGCACCAAATGGATGGAGAAAGAAAAAAAAAAAGGAAGAAAAAAAAAAACGCCTCGAGATGAGATGAGTAGGTTATAGGTAGCACAAGGGGAAGGTGGGTGCATAGTGTCTTGGCAGAGATGCCAGTGTGTAAGACGAGGCATGTAAACGTTGTTATCCAACCTCTGCCTGTGCAGTTCCTGCAGGACACCTTGGATGCCCTCTTCAACATCATGATGGAGAACTCAGAGAGCGAGACTTTTGATACCCTGGTGTTTGACGCTCTGGTAAGGGACCTTTCCTTTTCATCTGCTCAGATGGTGAGGAGCTCTTTCATGCTGAGGACTTTGAAGGGGGAGGGTCTCCATCACAGTCACCTTGAAAGCTGATCAGTTGTAAATCCAATCAAAGGGGAGGCTTTGGAAAAGTGAAAAGAAAGTACCTTTTAATGTGAGATTATAGTTATGCAAATGTCATTCCTAAAGTAGGAAGATGTAAGGGAGAGACCAACTTCTGACTGAAAATGTTACAGCTCTTTTCTCTTATATGCTGCAAAATAGATGAAGATTCCGAAAAGGTTTTCATTGTGTTGCTAATGAAAATACTGTTGATTAATTTGACAGGTTTTTATCATTGGGCTAATTGCTGACAGGAAATTTCAGCATTTTAATCCTGTTCTGGAAACTTACATTAAGAAACACTTTAGTGCAACTTTGGCTTACACGTGAGTCCATTTATTGTTTTGAATCAAGTACTTTTTTTGTTTTTTTTTTGAATGACAGATGTTTAGTCTTTTTTGTCAGTGTCTGTTGTCTGTGATTGTACCTTTCTCCCCTCAAGAATTTACTGATATTTTTAGTACTGGTTCCCTCTTACTCTTAAAAACCTTTTGAAAAAGATACGTGATATTATTGTAACAATTCTGGAGTGAATTATCTTTGGAAGTTTTACTTTATGTTTGACAAAACTGATATGGATGGAGAGTGCTCGTCACACTGTGGATTCCCAGCAAGATTTGATGAATGAATAACTGGATATGTTCCTGTTTTGAAATCATTGGTTACTTAGTGTGAGTAAAATTCATTTCGATACTCTTTACCACGTTTCCTTCTTTCTGAATGGTTTCTTCCCTCTCGCTTGCTGAGCTTCAACTGCAACTAACTTGGATTCTTGCTCTCTGCATGGTGGCTCTCCCGTTTGCTCAAATATTACCAGAATACTGGTAATACGCGAAGATAGGGTCTGTGTCTGGGCCAGAAAGGCAGCTTGCTTTGTGTCCATTGTGGTCCTAGAGCCTAGCTGCTTGGAGTTCAGTTACAACTCTGTCCCTTAGAAGCTCTGAGATCTTGGGGCAAACTGGTGAACCTCTCTGGTCTTCATCCAGTGCATCTGCAAAAATGCCAGCGCTTGATGGCAGGTTTGTTAGAAAATCTGAAGGAGTTTTACATGGAGAGAGCTCATAATAATCTCTGAAGCTTAGGAAGCACTAAGCAATTATTAGGTCTCTTTTTATTATGAAGTGTATTGCAGTGCATCATTTGCTCTCTCGTTTTGACATTTGTTCAAATTTTGTGCTCACTACAGTGAAAAATGAAAATTTACATCATTTTAAGAACATCCCACTTAGAATTATCCCAGTGCTGTTTAGAGTCTATAACTGAGTCAGAGCTCCCATCTGTGCCTTGAACAGAGCTTAGTGCAGACCTGTGAGTAGCCCTCTGCGCAAGGTTAAGTATCTGGCTCTTAGAAGCCCTTTGCTGCTGCAGTTCAACTCTGCACCCTGCTTTGCCTGCATATTCATTGCAGGGTGGTAGATGGAGGCCCAAGGTAGGCAGAGGGCTGCAGAATGTCTCAAGCATGTTGAGCAGGCTGGGGCTTTTATAGTCTTTTGCTATGAAATGTTCATTAAAGATACTTCGTTCATTCAGTGGAGATGTCTGGATTGTTGGCCTGTCTTCTAATTCTTTTTTTTTTTAAATTGAATTCTTTATTGGTACAATTTATGTACATCTCACAACCACATATAAAACATTGGGGAATTTGTACCAGTATATGACACAAGTTAATTCTCATTTTTACCCATTTCCCTACCCACCCACATCTGCCCACCCCCTTTATACATACTCTTTTATTTTCTTTCTGAATCATATTTATTCCTTCCCCTCATTACATTCCCACACCAAATTTCCTATGGAAATTTCCCACTCTATAAAAGCTGTCATACTTTCTAGAGCTCATTTGCATCTATAGGTGTTCATATCAAAGAGAAGATCCAGAATTTGCCTATCTGTGATCTATTTATTTCACTTACTAGTATATCCTCCAGGTGTCTCCATTTACACATAAATGGGTCGATCTTATCATTCTTTATGGCAGAATAATACTCCATTTTATAAAAAACCCACATCTTCTTTATCCAGTCTCCAGTTGATGGGCATATTTGGGTTGTTTCCAAGATTGAGCTATCACGAACTGAGCTGCTATGAACAAGGGTGTACATCTGTCTTTCCAATGTGATTTTTTAAATTCTTTTGGGTATATTCCTAGCAGGGGGATAGCAGGGTCAAATGGGACCCCTAGTCCTAGTTTTCTGAGAAATCTCCACATGGATCTCCACAGTGGTTGCACAAGTCTGCAATCCCACCAATAATGGAGAAGGGTTCCTTTCTCCTTTATTGTTGGTTGATTTTGTGATATGTCTTCTAATTCTTTACAGACCTTGGGTAGGCAGGTCAAATGGTACTTCCTCACTGTAGAGACCAAAACATAACTGCAGTGTTGCTAGGTGTGGCTTGATGACTGTGATGTGATTGCTAGGTGTGGCAGCTTTCAAAGCACTCCTTGTTTGAAACATGGCCACAGAGCTTTTCTTCGATGAGTCTTACGACCTCAATTTCCAAAATTGAGAACACTCAGCATTCCTGACCTTTGTTGACATCGACCCTGCTGTGCTATGCTGTTGGGGACAGTGGGCGTATTCTCTGTCACTGTGGAAAGATGGAAGTGGGAATATTTGGCAGGTTGTTCAGTGGGAGGGAAACAGGGTGCCGTTTAATCCTTAGGCTATGCTGAGACTGAGGTACAGATCAGTATTCTCCCATTCAGTTTCTGTAGTGTACTGAAAGGAGCCTTTCTATTTACTTGGGAAATAAGTATCCTTATTATGTTTCAGTAAACTGCCAAACTCAGGTGGCTCTTCAGCAGTTGGAATCTTGAGTTTTTTTCCCCTAAAATATCAAGAAAAGCAGTTTTGACTTATGGATCCATCCTACTCATGGAAGGCTCCTGTGCGGTGATGTCTTCCTTCCGGTATTCTATGGGCTTGGTGAAATCAGTGCTAAGTGTCACAGCCGGTCTCCTTCCCTTGAAGGCCTTGCCGGGTGCAGGCTCATGTTGTCTCTTCCTTTGATAAACATTGTGATCTTCAGTCTTTATTCTCAGTGAACTGCAAGGAAAAAAAATGAAACTTTTGGCCATGGGCGTTCCTCTTTGGTATTCTAACCCCACCGCAGCCCCTGTGTGGACAGTGCCAGGATGCTGGGCATTGTGGGTGTGATGAGGAGTGGCCTGGAAAGAAGCGAGGGAGGTGGCAGCTTTGAGGACTGTTCTTAGAACAGCCAGCGTGACTGGGCTCCTCTCTGCACTGAGCCTTGGCTCATGGAGGCGATTTGGGCTCCTTACTGAAGCGGTCAGTGCCCCACCCCCTTATTGGGGATGGAACTGAGGACTGTGCACTTGCAAGGCAGGCGTGGCATCACTGAGCTACAGCCCTGGCGATGCATCCTTTGATCTGCCCCTCTAGCTCTACTAAGGGGCTTGACTTTATACAGCTATAAAATGGCTTGGCAGATTTATTTTCTGGTTTTGGCCCATTGTTTTCACCACTCATTATTCAGTTTTATTCCTTTCTTTGATTAGTTGATGGGAAGAATTCCCAAAGTATGTTTCAGAGACTTTGTTTTTTGGAGGGGAAGTATTAATAGGAGTGAAAAGAAAAGGTGTGAAGTTGGGGAAAATGAAACTGACTTTATGCTAAGACTTGAGATACTTGCCTGTCTTTGAGGCCCGCTGGGAGAGGCACAGGGTGGGCTACACTTCCCAGTCGTTGGGCCATGACTCTGGACCCCTTAGCAGAAGGGTCCCATGGGCTGAGCCTTGCAGCGCACCCAGACCACACCGAGAAGCAGTGCTGCTGAGAGGAGATCAGGCTCTGGACTGGAGTCTGCTAACCTGTCAGGGATGGAAATGCCGAACATCTGTTCCCTCACCCAGAAAGCTTCTTACCCTGAGTTCCTAGTAAAACAGTTAATCTTAGTTGACTCATATAGCTAGCAATTACAGTTGCCCTCAGATTAATCAGAAATGCTGTTAGTACCTGAGCAGATTATGTGTGTGAGCAGGATGCATATTTATAAATCACAGTGAATTGTTGATTACATAAAAAGTTGGCAAAAGGAGGTTGACGTGTATTCTTACTGGTCTGTGCCAGACACGGTGCATAGTGCTGCTGGATTTTGGGGAATTGTACTATGGTCCCATACACTAGAACTAAAGCTATACTGAAGTCAATTTGGTGGTTGTTCTATGATTTAGAGGACACTCCTTGAGAGTTATGGTTATGAATAAGGATTATTATGAGTCAGTATCAGTAGGAAGTCCAGAAATTTGAGCAAAATTTAAATATTAGTTATTTTTGCAACACATGCCCAATGTAAAAAATTTTTATTTTTAATTTTTATTAGTACATATATGTAGTACATAATGATTGTATTCACTATGTGAAGTTTGTATTTGAACATAATATGCCATTTTTTTTTTACTTCTCCTTTCTCCCGCTCCATCTCTCAGTCCCCTTTCCATTTGCAAAAGATCTGTCTCATTGCTTCCTATTGTCCATCTTGTACTTTGCTCTTTAAATTACTTATACTTTAAGTTTTCCCTATGAAAGAGCATATAAGCTTCTGTGATGTATAAGCTCATGCATCTCATTCATTTTGCTGAACATCAGTTATGTTGTAGAAGATGAAAGTTTGCGGTGTGGAATGCTGGGTATCGGAGATAAGCACTATCTCTGGATTTATCCGCTGTGCTCATCGTCACTGTCAGTATAATGACGTCAGCTATTACAAAGTGGCATCACGGGGGTTTTGCTTATTAGAAATTTAGAAGCATGTTTTACATGTACGTGTAGTAAAACTCACTTCATGATTCAAACAATTGTTTACAACCTTGTAACTACTGCCCAAGATAAGATGTAAAGCATAGCTTCTTCCAGAAAGAGGCTTGTTGTTTTGAATGGGTGTTTTCTTTCTTACCGTTTTTTTTTTTTTTTTTTTTAAAGAAAGACACTTCTTAAAAGTCCTCGGAGTGAGTTAAATCCTGAAGCTGTAACTTTATTTCCTCCCTCCCTCCTTCTATTCTTTGTCTGTCCCTCCTTCCTTCCATTCTCTCTCCCTTCATCACTCCTTTCATTCTTCTCCCCTCTTTTTTACCTTCCTCCCTCCTTTCCCCCTTCCATTATCTCTCTTCTCTCCATCCTTCACTCCCTTTCATTCCTTCCCTCTTTCTCTTTTTGCAGACAGGGTCTTGTTTTGTAGTTGTAGTTCAGGCTGGTCTTGAACTCAGTGTGGTGTGTAGCCCAGGTTGGCTTCAAGCTCACAGTGGTCCTTCTGCCTTAGCCTCCTCAATGCCAGATTACCAACATGTGCCAGCACACTAAGCTCTTTCTGATTTCTGCTACCATAAGTTTCTTTCTTCTGCTCTGGAACTTTAAATCGATGGTCACACACTCTATATCTAGTTTCTTTCCTTTCCTTCAGCTTCCTGCTTTTAAGATTCCTGCAGGTTGCTTTGTGCTGTCCTCTTTTGATGTTTTTACTCCTTTTTATTTCTAGTAGTCTATTTTATGAGTCTACCATGATTTGTTTAACCATTGTCCTGCTGATGTGTGAGTGAGGTGTTTCTAGTTTTCAACCATTCTGAATAAGACTGCTATGAATTTTTTTTTTTTTTTTTTTTTTTTGAGACAGGGTCTCACTTTGTAGTTCAGGCTAGCTCTGAGCTCACTATGTAGCCCAGGCAAGCCTCGAACTCAGCAATCCTCCTGTCTCTGCCGCCCGAGTGCTGGGATTACAGGCGTGAGCCACCACACCGGGCTGCTATGAATATTTTTGTCCAAGTGTTTTAGACATAGTTTTCATATCCCTTGGGTAAGTACTCAGAACCTAAAGTACACGAATAGTTTATTTCATAAGAAATTCCCAAGCAGTTCTCCAGAATGTGCCATTTTATATCCCTTCCAGCCATCTATGAACCTCCCATCAGTATTTTATGTTGTCTGACTTTTAACTTTTCAGCCATTGCAGTGGGGGAAATTTTGTCTTTGCGGAATTTGAGTTTTACTTACTCAGTGACTAATGGTATTGGTACCTGTTTATTTTTTGTTTGCCACTTGTGAAATGTTTGTTCAAGTGTCCTTTTCATTTTCTGTTGAATGATTTATTTCTTTATTATTGATCTGTAATATATACATAGGCATGAATTTTAAACCTTCAAAATTTCTAAGATCTAGGTAAATACAAATGCAGATTTTGAGCCTTTTGTTTTCATTTGTGCTTTGCTCATCTTTACAAATAGCTATCAATTTTAGTTTCATGGCTAAAAATATCTTGGCCTTATCAAAAGTCATAGCAGTATCAGTATTGTCCACTGTAAGAGCATTAGACTTGTGTATCTATTTAAATATAATTAATTCAAAATTTTACTCTCTTGGTTACACTAGTTCCATTTCAAGTGTTC
>PVIC010001017.1:82412-101298 GCA_004025085.1 Thryonomys swinderianus
TTTTTTTTTTTTTTTTTCCCTGCAAAATCTTATTTTGCATTTCAGCCTGTCCTTGAACTCACTTTGTAGCCCAAGCTGCCCTTGAACTCATGGTAATTCTCCTGCCTTAACCTCCAAAGTGCTGGGATTACAAATAGTGCTCTGCCATCCTTGACTAGTTACAGCTAATCTTAAATTTGATGCTAAACTTTGATAGCTTTCTTCTAAGTCCAAAAGGGAGGCAAAGTTATCTGTTCTTACAGTATCTGTTCACTATTGAATTAGTACACTAAAGCAAGAAAACTAATTTAGGGTTTAAGAATGGGGGAAGAAACTAAAACTATTTTTACAGAGTAGGGTCATATATGGGTGTGTGTGTGTGTGTGTGTGTGTGTGTGTGTGTGTGTGTGTATCTTCCAACAAAAAACAAAGCAAAACAAAACAAAACAAAACTATATTAGGCCCAAAACCCAACCAACCAATGAAACAAAAACACAAAAACAACTATTAAGCTTAGGGAAATTGAATTAGAGAATTTGATAATTCACTAATGAAACCACACATCAAAATAACACATCATACTCCATTAATCTACAATTATTATTTGTCAAGTAAAGAAAAAGGCAAGCTGTGTATTCTAAAATAGAACAAACTAGAAAAGAAAAATTGAGGCCCCAGATTTAGCTTAGTGGTTCTGGTACCTGAAAGTACAAGGCCATGAGATTGATTTCTGGTTAAAAAAAAAAAAAAAAGAAAACAAGAAAAGAAAACAAAAATCAATGTTATGTTTGCAAGTAATTGGGTGATGAAATTAATACTATAATTTACTGTATTACCAAGAAATATTTAATACCAGGGAGCATATTTACTGATAAATGGATTAAATTTCTACACTAAAACTTGTAAAACATTGTAGAGATTTAAAAATAACTGAATGGAAAAATAACTAAATACCATGTTCATGGATTAAAAAATCAATTATTATTTGAAGGTCCATTTTTCCCAAATTAGTCATTTCAACTTAAGCTCCTTGTGTACTTTTGTGCTTTCACAAAACCAGTTGGTAGTGACAGGTATGGTGATACCCTGGTGGCTCAGCTTCACAACATGCAGAGGTAACTATCTTACAGATGTGTACTCCAAAAGCTGCTGAGCCTCGGCAGAAACCCTTCGGTCACTGCGTGAAACTAGCACCACTCCCGGGACCATCTTGATCCTCCTCACTGGGCCCCCCAGAGCCAGGAGAGGGATCTTCCTGAAGCAGCCGCCCAGGGCTGCTACTTGGGATTGGGCCTCTTACCCTTAATTATGTTCCTCTGTATAGAATGTACCAGAAATTTGTCATTGCCACTTTCACAAAAATTGATAGCAGTGATGTGAAAAATTCCCAGATGTGTTTCTGATATTTCCTTTAAGAAGAGGATGTTGCAGAAGCCCAAATGCCAGGAGAGTGAGATCCTCAACATGGACTAAGAAATACCACATTTGAGAGGAGCAGGTTGATCTGAAAGCTATGAACTCACAGATTTTGCCCCAAATTAAAAGCTATCCTCAGCTGCAGGACTGTGTTTTCTAGCCAGTGGAATTTATCCTCACTAGATTTCTAAGATCTTATGTTACCAATAGATATTCTAATTTGTGTTGCTAGTTTACCCTTTACAAACTATTGCTCTCGGGATGGAGATTTAGCTCAGTGGTTCTGGTTCCTGCCTTGTAGGCGCAAAGTCCTGAGTTTGATCCCTGATCCCTGGTAACCACATACAGTGCCAGGCGTAGTGGCTCACGCCTGTCATCCCAGCACTCGGGAGGCAGAGACAGGAGGATTGCTGAGTTCGAGGCTTGCCTGGGCTACATAGTGAGCTCAGGGCCAGCCTGAACTACAAAGCGAGACCCTGTCTCAAAAAAACAAAACAAAAAACTATTGCTCTCAGGTATCTCATCAGCAATGGTCTGTCTGTCTTCTGCACATGTGGAGCATACTAGTAAAAATTTTACTTCTTGGTTTTTCATTAAAACTTTTTGTGTTTGTGTATGATCAGTTCCCGCCCCAGACTCATCAGGGGTCTGCAGCTGAACTACATTCTGGTCCTGTCTTGCTATTTTGATTTCTATGTATTTGTGCGTTAGTAGTTGGTTACTTAAAAATACATTTCTCTACTTCTTTTCATTTGAATTTACCTTCTCACTGCTCTGAAGCTTTGGGTAAATTATCATTTGAACTTTCTGATTAAGTTAGAACAAAACAGGAATTTTAATGCCTTCTTCATTTTTTTACCAAAAAAAATTACAAAAAGCTATCTATATACTTAAATTACCATCACATTTCCATAAATTATTTTTGTCAATGGCCTATAATTGTATCTCTAATAGGATGGAAAATTTAGGGATAATTCTGTTCAGTTTTTATATATTATAAATTGTATAAATATCTTTGTTGTGGATAAAACTTTTAATGTTTTCATGTTACTGAATTCTTTTCTAAGTTCTCAAATTATATAGACTATGATAAAAGTATAGTAGACAAGTGTAGTCTTTATCCTTTTAAAGCTGTTTGGAGGGGAATTCTACTAAGAAATGTAAAAACATTTTGAAGTTGAAATATTCATCTTTCCACACATTGTTTTTATCTTTTAAATAAGAATTCTTAGAAAATTCATTGAAAATTTAAGAATGTTTCATGTTTGAAAAAAACTTAATTTTTGTTATAAAAATTCTAGCCTTAGAAAGTCAAATAAAATGAAGAGAGATGGGCGAGATGATTACCAATAACACTGTTTTGTATCATGCCTTTTTAAAAAATGTTGGTTAAAAACTTGTACCTTGAAATGAGTTTATCCACTGTAAAGGGCACAATTCACTGGCATTTGGTACATTCAGAGTGCTGATTATAGTAACATTACTTCGTTCAGGAACAGTTTCAGAGTATTTTTGGCAAAAAAGTTTTATGGCTGTGGGGGGCTCTAATGAAAATATTCTTAGTTTTGTTTAACCTTGAGAACTCTAGTTCACCTATCAAGTCCTTGGCTTCGTAATCTGCAAAAAAGAAGGATAATGCTACCTGATGGTGTTCTTATGAGTATAAAATTAGTTAATACATTTTACATGCTTAGGGCAACATTTGGAAGTTAGAAAGTGCTTCTTAAATGTTCAAACCTTGTGCCTGAGAGACATTTTATCAGTCACTTTATCTGATAAGTTTTTTTTATGGATATGCATATACGCAGAAGTGGAAACCAAAATAAAATCAACCCTCTTGTACATTTCTTTATCAGTTAAAAATGGAGATGTTGGGCCAGAGGGTTAGTTTAGTGGTTCTGGCGCCTGCCTTGCAAGCGCAAGTTCTTGAGTTCAATCCCCGGTAACCACATACAATGCTGGGCGTGGAGACTCCGCCCACTGGCAATCAATACCACATACCACAGTGCCGGGCGGGGAGGCAGAGACAGGCGGATTGCTGAGTTCCAGGCTTGCCTGGGCTACATAGTGAGCTCAGAGCCAGCCTGAACTACAAAGCGAGACCCTGTCTCAAAAAAAAAATGGAGACGTTGGCTTTTTCCAAACTTATCATTAATGTGTCTTTCCTTTGTGACTAGGAAGCTGACGAAAGTACTGAGGAACTACGTGGACAATGCTGAGAAGCCGGGAATAAATGAGCAGCTGTATAAAGCCATGAAAGCTTTAGAGTACATCTTCAAATTCATCGTGCGCTCGCGGATACTCTTCAATCAGTATGTATCCCGAGACCGTGGGACCAGTGGCACATCTTCCCTTTCATTTATCTCTTCCTCTTCTCTCTCCCTCTCATTCTTCCTCCTTCCTCTCTGTCCTGACAGAGCTCTAACAGTTCACAAGACCAGCGCAGAGTCAGTTCACAGCAACTCTGAACTGCTTCCTGGGCAGCTTCCTGAGTGGGGGCTGTGACGAGGATGCACTGTTTCGGGGTCTGTGTATGCGCTCACCGCCGCACACTGCTCAGCATACTCATTATGCTTCACACGTAGGGCCAGATGTCCACTCAGCACTCTGTGGTTCTTTTCAGAACATCTTTATATAGCAGAAAGCCCCAGAAGAACAAACAGAAATGATGCAAGCAACAACAGTGAACAGTCAACATCAAGTTAAATTGCCTCACTTGGGAAGACTCTGGGGCTTCTTCTCTTTCCTTCAGCAGAACGTTTTACTCCTAGAGAATTATTCTATTTTGTGCATTGTCCACGTAGAAGGACACTTGGATGCTTTAGCTGAGTGGCATTTTTAATATTATCTGGATTAGTTGAGGCATTATTTTTGAACTTTAAAGAAAATTAGAGTATTTATGGCTTCATTATTTTATAGAGAACATTGGCATTTTATAATATTAATACGTATAATATTAAGAGCTATGCTTCTAAAATAAAGGAGCTTCCTTTTGGCTCATATTACTTCCCTTTTTGATTGTAGAGATGTGCAAATGGGCTATTTTGAGGCCTGGCATATTCCAGTGGAGTCACTGTTTCAGAGATGGCTTTTCTGTGAGTGACCTACTTGGAGGAGTATTAGTTAATATTTTAGGTTGATATTCCTGTTGCAGTGGTTTCTACATGCAAAGGTAGGACTCAGGAATCCATGTCCCTCTGAATCAGGGAACGCCTTATCTTCCCTTTGGAGAGAACTCATGAGGCATTATCTGTGAAAAATGGGAATTAAAACAGGGTAGACCCAAAATCCTATTTTCTTTATACTCTCTGTTCGTCTGAGTCAGATATGTCCCAAAGAGCCAAACAAATAGGGAACGAATTCACATCCAGTGTTACATTCGGCATGCAAGAAATAAAGCCATAGATTATGTATAACTCAGTAGCAGTTCCAAGCATTGTAGTAGCCACCACTGACCTGGGTCCTAGTCTTGTGTTTCTGGTGCAAAGACTGAATGTGCTTGAGTTCACTGAGTGATGATTTAAAGACCAGTCTCTGCTACCATTTTTTGTGTATGAAAACTCAAGGGATCAGGCTTTATCTTTGACTAAGATCTCAAGGGTTTGCTTATTTATTTTGCTTGTTATAGACAGGTGTTACCCTTGGTGGGAACACATGCCTCTTTCTCCTGAGTCTGAGCGACCAGTGATCCTTCTCATTAGATGTGAAAGGACTGGGTAAAGTAGGTGTATTTTGTATTATTTTACTTCAGTAACCTTACTTCTGTGAAAATGAACTTGTAACTTCCCTACGTCTGGCTTTTATATTTTTTCCATTGATTTTAAAGTTTTGATTATCCTAAATCAAAAATCTATACTGGGATGAAACATTGAACCTGAAAGAAGGCAGTGGTTTCTTCATGTTTTATTTGAAAGCTCTCCATGTTATGCAATTTGTGATCCATGTGATGCTGAGGGCAGGGGTTTGAGGATGCTTGTCTCCTCTCTAATTACACTGAGGAGGTCTAGAGATTCATCATTCAAACAGATGTTTACCGATGGCCAGAGTGTTCCTGTTGTAATAAATGCTGTACTGAATCTTACGGATAACAGTGTGGCTTTAGAAAAGATTGAGATCACCCATCATTTCTCTGCTTCCCTTTTTCAGTTTCAAAATACAAGTGACATCAGATCATAGAACTGTGCTGTATAAAATTTATTTAGTTTGATCAATCTTATAGCAGTTAGGAATATTATTGGCTGCATGCAAGAGAAGACTCCAATTTATGCAGCTTCAACAGGAGAGGTTCACTTTTTTATCTCTGTGCTCAATGTGGAGCCCAGAGGAAGACTGTGAATCTCATGCCCTTGCCCCGTGGTATACTTCTCTTCTCAGCTCCTTTTATCTTTATACTTCACTGTCACTAGAGTGTTTCCTTATTCCCTAAGGCCAAGGTGGCTCTTGCCCCTTGTGGCATCAGTCACATCTATACTCCAGCTAGTGGGGAGGGGAAGGGTGAGGGGTTGCAGCTCTGCCAGCCCTTCTCTGTCAGAGGGGCCTCTTTCATTGGGAGAATGATGTCACATGACCACTGCAGCTATTGTGGAGGCTGGGAGGGAATTTTAGGCGAGTTGAGTTCAACAAAAGCACAATTACTGGGAGAAATGTACTTTGGATGGGGAATTAACGTTGTCTTCCTTATACTTATAATGCAAGCTTTCTGCTGCCTGAGAGCTTAGACCTTCCACACACATTTAAGTTTATTAAATCCTTCTTAAGTAGGCTCAGTGGAGCCTTTGTTTCTCATTAGCAAGACTCCTGTCACCAGTGTCTCTTAGATGTTAAATCACTGGAGCCCTTGGTAACACTCAGATTACATAAAACTGGTGTGGAATCACTCACCTGACCTTTGCAGGTAATCCAGGAAGTACTGTCCAAGTGCTCGGGCATGGCTTCTTTCCTCCGCTGGGCCTACGCCAGATGGGTGTCCCGGTCCCACTTAGCAGGAGTCAGCTTGGTCCCCATCTAGATTTCTTTGCTTGGGTAGCTTGCTTCTCAAAAGAGCTGAGACTGTGCAGCTGAGACACAGACTGAGAGCAGCAGCATCTAGAAAGCAAGGAGATATCTCAGGGTAGCCATGATAGTCCTTGGCGAAGCATCCCTGACCTTTCCACCCAGGACATAAGGCTCATGCTAATATTAACAGTTGTGATCTTTCTTGTTTTTCCACTCTCACTCTTCCTCCTTCATTTTCCCTTTCTCCTCTATCCTTTGGCCCTTTCTCTGTTAATACAGAATGAGTTTTTTGGCCCTGATTTTATCCCAGACTTTATTTCATGACCTCACTTTTCCCCCCTTTAAATGTGGATCTTGGCTGCCTTATAGGATTCTTGAGGTAAAGGAAGGACATGCATCCTTTTTGATATGCAGAATGCAATTGTATCCACATTGTGTGGGTGTGTTAAATACTTGTTCAGTTTAAATCTATGGGACTAAAATGGTTGAGAAGATGTTTTAGTGTTTTACTGATTGTTTGGGAGGAAAAAACTCATGACTTCAGTCATGGATTATAGAACCAAACTCAGTTTCTCTCCTTATTGTGCGGCTCACTCTAACTCCTCACTGTCCTGTGTATTCCAGGACGTGATTGCAGAGGTAACCAGATTCCTGTTCTGAAGAGATTACTTGAAGAAGCAGCAGCCTGGTATCCCACTTAGAGTGTTGGATGATAACAAACTCTAGGCAGGTTTCAAAAGGGGGGAAGAAAACAAAACAGGGCCCTCATTTTCTTACCTTCAACATATTTATTACCTTGGGAGAAAAACAATTGTGCTCACAGCTGGAATTGACAAGTGTGTTTTTCCTTTTTCAGTTGGAAAAAACTTTTGAGATCTGTTATTTTTTCTTCTTCTTTCACAATGGTCTGCTGTGTTTTCATATAATGCAGTAGCTTTGTTAAATTCTAGGATAATTGACAGTAATTATTCTTCCAAAGAACAAAGAGGTGAAACTCTGGGAGATGAAGATACTGAAGCTGATCATAGTTATCTTACTATCTTTTTTGCTATACAATTCCATACTTTTTGCCTTTTAGAAGGTTCATTTTGTCTTGAAATGAGAACAGCAGTTTAGAAGCTGTGGCTAAACACATTTAGTTAGTAGGGAACCCCCGTATGATTCCTGGCAGCCAGGGGCTCTTCTCCACTGGCTTTTGTTTATCTGTGTTTGCTGTGTGGGTGGATCGCATTAGCTAGAGTGCTAGAAAACAGACACATCCTGCATCAGACCTCCGGAATCAGAGGACTAAATCTAGTTATTTTTTGGTTCTCTTTTTTTGTTTGTAGAGTTTTTGCCTGTCATCTGGTGTTAGCTTTGTGAATAATTAGTTATTGATCATGAATAAGTTATGCAGATCTAACTCCTTAAATCATTCCCTGGGTCACAACATAGAAGGTGGTTAAAAGACAAAGATCTTGTCTTTCCTTGATAATGAATACTTATTTACAGTGAAGCAAAGAATGAGGAGATTTTATTCATCTACTTATTAATAAGTCTCTTCGTTCTTCATAGTCCTTCCACCTTAAAGTAGGTCAAGTAAGTGACTCTTCCTTTTTTTTTTTTTTTTTAATAAAAACAAGAGGTAAACTCCCAGACTTCTCCAGTGACCTTTCATCATAGCAACATGTTTTAAAGAGCTTTAGGCAAAAGGCCATTTGCATGTTGTAAACATGTTAGTTGGCTGCAGGGAAATGGAATATTATATTTTTATCCTTCAGAGGTTCTTGGTAGAAGTTTATTAAAGATTCATTAGCTGTGCTTTGTGGATTAGGAAGCAGTGCTCTTACAGGCCTACAGATTTATAATTATTGTTTCTTTCTTATGGATTGACTCTTGATATGAAAAGTTTATCTTTTTGTTACTCAATGCTGGAGTGTCTATGAGTCCCTTTCAGGCTCTCATCCTGTTCAGAGAATTAGATAAGACAACAAGAGAAAGTAGAGTTTTAACATTTATTAAAGGTAATAGTAGGGAGAAAACAGAGAGAAAAAAAAGAAAGTATGTCCTACACGCATAGCAGCTCACTGATTGCTGGAGAGAGAAGACCGCAGACACAAGGCAGTGGTTTTGTCTTCCACACTCCCATTCTTCATCAGATGCGGGCCATCCTCTGTGGGGCTTGGAGAACGTTCCGTGTTCAGCTGTGCTTGACAAGTTTCTGTGACTGGCAGGTCACATCCATTTGTCCAGCTGCTTTGCCATACCCTAGTCTCCTGCCTCATTTTGATCAGTATTTGCAAGGAATATCTTTTCTACTTTTGACTTTTCTGGGCCTTTATATTAAGATGTGCCTCTTCAAGCAGCATATAGTTGTATTTTTATTTATTCAATCTAACAGTACATTAAGCATTTCATTCATCTATGTATAACATAATTAAATACACTGGGTTTGTCCACCTACAAAAAAGAACATCAGGGCGTGTCTCTTAGAGGTAATAATATTAATATACACATTATATTATAGTAGTATGGATATATCCATGAGGTTGAAGCAAGGGAAGCTGCTTAAGGACAAAAATCAGGAGCATCCTTGGCCACAGTCATTAGACAAGAATGTGCCGGTTGAGTTCCAAGGCTGCTGGCTTGGTACAAGAACCTTTTGTACAGTGTTGGCCCATGTTCAAGCTTCGGGTTCCGGCAGAGTCTTTTTTTTTTTTTTTTTTTTTTTTTTTTGAGACAGGGTCTCTCTTTGTAGTTCAGGCTGGCCCTGAGCTCACTATGTAGCCCAGGCAAGCCTTGAACTCAACAAGGCTTTGTAGTATGTGGTAGTGATTGCTGGTGGGCAATTACCAATCACCACTCCTGGTATTGTTGTACGTGGTTATCAGGGATCAAACCAGGGACCTTGTGTTTGCTAGGGAGGTGCTGGAACCACTGAGCTAAAATACCAGCCTATCTGGTGGAGTCTTTTTTGTTGTAGTCATGATAAAACATTCATGTGTGAAAACCTTTTCTTCAAACTTCCTGGCTTTCTTGTGTTTTCTAGGGCTAATGCTGCAAGTGCATTTTAGATTTTGACATTTCTCTCATTTCTTCCACCTCCCGCTTTCAAACAAGATTTTTTTTTTCTTAGTCTCTGTAACTGTTGATAAACTGTCCTATAGTTAGATTTGATTCTTCTTGTTGCTATTTTTGTTCCCTGAGGGTTGTCTCAAGCTCAACCTATATCCAGTTCTTTGTATCCTGAACAAAGAATAGAGCAGGATATATAGAAGTAATAAGAAAGGCAGCGGTGTATGAAAGGAAAGCACACTTACCAGCGGGAATGGGCCAGTGGGAAACTCAGGAACCAGTCTGACAAACACCAGTCTATTTTAGGTCTGAGGTTAATGTGCGCCTGGGAAGGTTTTAAAGCGGTTGAGCGCAGAGGTGGCAGTTGTCAGTGATGAAAGTTACCCCTCAAGATGTGAGGGTGGACAAAGCCACAGGTGCCAGCAGTGATGCCAACAGCAGTGTTTTAGGGTTGCATTTTCTTTTCTTTGCATAGAAATTGGGGTGTGTCAACAAACAACTTTGTCCTGTTGAGCTTCTCTGCTCTCACATCTGGATGGGGTGCTTTTGACCTTATTTGGGCCTAGATCAAATCAGCATACCTGCCAAAGGCTGTGGTGGGAAGGGGGTCAAACCTGCAACGCTAATAATTGTAATAACTCATTAATAATGATAGTGATGACCAAGTGCTCAGCCTCAGTGGTTCTGAAGCAGTTGGAGTGCATGCTCCTCTGGCGCATGTCTAAGGTAAGGGAAGTGTGTTAATGGTAGGAGCGTATTTTTAGGTTTGTGTGTCAGTGTGTTCAAGAAGTATGGTGAGGCTGGGATCCTATGTTTTAGGCTCAAGTCAAGATGTTAAGAGAATATGGTGCAAGCAAGATGTTGCTGTGGTTTCCAAGAGCCACAAGCCACCCCGTCTCCTCTGAGCTGGAAGCCAGTGTTTCCCACACACTGTCTTCTCCCTCACTCTGGGGGTTGATGTGACTGGTGACTCTGAGTCAGTGTCAAACTGTCTTAGCCACATTTGAGGAACAGAGAAGTTCAGAAGGAAGAGTGGGCTCCAGGCCAGATTTACCTGGAGTCAGTTGTTAAATTTGATTATGCTGCAGATAGGCTGCCTGAGAGTAGCGGGCCAGATTCTTTTATTAGGCATTGTGCTTCGGCAGAATTTTCACATACCATGGGCACAAAGTTTAAAAAGACAAATGTAAAACAAAACCAACAAAAACAAAAACAAATACAGTTTGTATAATATCTTGAACCAAATAAGTCATGTTCCCCCTGTATAGTCATGCTAATTGTTACCAATGATAGTAAAAAAAAAGACCAATTTGGTCGTAAAATAAGCTTAATTTTAGCAGAAAATTGTAACTAAGTACTTACTGCAGTCCTCTTTTTAGGACTGGTTACAAATACTTTAGAGAAGAATGAAAACTATAGATGACAAAAGATAGGCAATAGCCATGGTTGAAATTTTGCTGAGAATTTAGCAGTTGACAAGAAAATTTAGTCTCAGCATTTTAAACTGATCATGACAGCATGGACCACCGGCCTTTTATAAATTTTGTGTAATAATAGAACATTTAGAATATTTATGTTAAGAAATATATAAAAATATTATTGGAAAATAATGATTCATTTAACCAGAGTTGTAGGCCAGATTTAACCAGTTACAAAGTGATAATGTGGAGACTTTAAAGCAAATACATGTTAAAAACAGACCTTAAACTAAAGATTAAAGAAGAACCTAAGTTATCCTGATAAAATGCTATCTTTGTTGTCTCGGCCAGTTTTTGCAAATTGTATTGAGAGAAGACCAATATTTTAAGAAAAAATCGCTCTTTTTAATATGGAAAGTCAGAATTTGGTTTATATCAAAGTGTTAATGCTCAATTTTTAGAAAATCATACTTGTATACATGTTTTCTCTTTTGCATTTTTGAGACAGGGCCTTGCTATATAGTTCAGGTTGGTCTTGAACTCACTATGCAGCCCAGACTGGCCCGGTGATCCTCCTGCCTCATTCTCCCAAGTGCTGGGACTACAGGTATATAGCCCTATTCCCTGGTTAAAAATTATAGTCACTTTATTGCAATTAGTAAATATACTCACAAATTTCCTTTTAGAAGTTTTAGCCTTTGAAAATTTTCTCCAACTTGCTCAGATACTCTGTAACTTGCTTAGATCTTCAGTTTCTTTTACCTTTCTTTCTTTTCATTTTGGAACAATCCAGCCATTCCATATTAGTACAAGAGTTTTTATTTCACATTAAAAAATCCTTCTATCTTCTTAAAAAATTCCTTTTATTCTTTTTTACCTAAAATATGTCCTTATACTCATAAATTGTTTTGTGTCTGTCTCCCTAATTAGTGATTTTATTTTGCCTTATTTCTTTTCTTAAATTTACATTTTGAAGGAATTCTTAAATAATTTACAAATTTAGGGCTGGCATTGTAGCTCAATGGCAATAGACTTGTCTACCATGTTTGAGACCCTGGGTAGAATGCCCAGTATCATATAGTACTGTAAGAACAGTAATACTAACAAAAAAGCCAAACATATAAATGAGATCCTCCAAATTTAGGTTATTCTCATTAAAGGAATATATTTTATGTCTTATAGTTCTTCTTCAAAATTGTTTTCATTTCAGTTTGTGTTCTTTCTATACTAATTAGAATTTTAAACTAAGCAACTCTACTTTGTAATGAAGATCCAAGAAGAAAGTAATCTTGATTTTTTTTTCCAAATACTACTTATGAAAAATTTATCAACAGACCCAATTATATATTGTCTTTTGTAGAATTTAAGAAGCCAGGAATACTTGAATTTGTATTTATCAGTTGCTCTTTCAATACTTTAATTAGAAATGACTCAGATGTTTTCTACCTTTTATTTAAGATAACATAACTTTAAGGCTTAACTTACCTCAGTTTATTTTTGCAGTACCAGGGATCAAACCCAGGACCTTGTATTTATGAGGCAGGGATGGCATTACTGACTTACATCCTTGGCCCAAAGATTTAGCCCCTTTACATTCAACCATTTTATTCTTTAAACAATTATTTCTAGAGTTAATTGTGAGAACTGGGACACTATTAGATAAACATAGTAGTTTAACTTATTTACTTGTGAAAAAGTCCAAGTTTGAATTGATGTGCTTTACATAAAGCAATAAATACTGCACCGTAGTGTACTTATATTTGCATATTTGTTCTTAGGTCAAACTTATTGTTTGTCTTAGTTACTTTTTGCTGAGACAGAAAACTTGACACCCAAAGTGAAAGGAAGAAAGGTTTATTTAGTTCTTAGTTTGTAGAGGTTTTAGTCCATACCTGGCTGGCTTGAAGGCGGGTGGTGTGCACAAGAGAAACAGTTCATGCAAGGAAGAAGGCAGCAAAAGCATGGGGGGGGCGGGGGACCACAGCTGTTTCTGTCTTGTTGGTTGGATCACGTGCATACCCTTAATCTTAGTATTCTTGAGCCTAACACTGACCATGAATCAATTATAGCATCTCATCGTCTAGATCTAGCCACTTCTGAAAAGGCCCCACCTATGACCATACGAGGTTTTGGGGGACATCTACACATAAGTCATAGCATACTTCAATCTCAAACATTTAACAGAGATATATACAGTGGACCCTCAAGTTAGACCTATTGACATATGAACAACATGGGTTAATTAGGTTAATGGAAGAGTCATCTGCCTCTTGTTATGTGTAGCATGTACCCAGGTAAAAATGTAGATCTCAGCTATATTGACTTACAGCCAACCTGAATTAAACTGCCCTTGGGAACCAGTGGAGTTCTGAAGGTCTACTATATAACCCTGATTAGCCATGAAGTCTAGGCTGACAATTCTGACTATTCTGGATGTTTTCCTCTTACTTTGTCAAGAAATTGATCAGAGTAATTTAGTAATACCAAATTTACAAAAATAATTGTATGCAAAATATATTTATGACAAAATGGAAAAAGTTAAGGTCTTTGGAGGGGTATCAGTTAAATTTCTCACATGAAACAGTTTCTATAGCAGTCTGATTTTTCAAAAAACCTTTCTCTTTCTTCCTTCCTTCCTTCCTTCCTTCCTTCCTTCCTTCCTTCCTTCCTTCCTTCCTTCCTTCCTCTCTCTCTCTCTCTCTCTCTCTCTCTCTCTCTCTCCTTCTCTCTCTCCCTCCCTCCTTCCCTCCCTCCCTCTCTCCCTTCCTTCCTTTTTCTTTCTTTCTTTCCCTCTTCAGGAATTTAGGCATTAACTTTCAAATGTTTATATTTTAACTAACTTCAGTACTAATAATAAGCATCCAAGATTCTTGAACAACAAAATGATCTTAATATTAGAAAAAAAAGATATTCAAATAGAGCAAAGAGGGAAAAAGAAAATGCAGTAAAGAGCCTTTACAGCTTTGCCCTACTAGTGTAGGTTAGGGATTACCTTACAGCGTTCATAAGAAACTTTTAAATTAGATGTGTAGATCACAGAAAAATACTATATCAGGTACATAGAACCAAAAGTATATTCACCTGCAAAGGTCCACAGATGTTATCATGGACTCCATTAGAAGCAAAGGTGGAGTCCCTGCCAGTCAATGGTGGAGTAGCTATGGGATTCCTCGCCAGTGCTATTCCTTAGAAACCTGGAAGAAGCTTACCATGTCAAGTTTGAATTAAATTCTGTCTCATGCTGCCAGGGGCAGCTTTCCTTGACAGCTTTGAATTAAATTCTGCCAGTGCTGCTGCCAATACTCCAAGCAAAAATTACCTTCACCTAAGCTCATCTCTCTGAGAACAAATGGCACCTGCCAAAGAGACCCTTAATGGAAGTATTTACGCAAAAGACAGCCTAATGGAGGTACGGCCTATTTCTCCGGGCAGGGACTGTTCTAGAATATCCTAAATAGAGTTGACAGGGAGCTCAGTCAAAACGAGGGAGGTCAGACCTCAGAGAAGATTCACCATGGCCGAAACAGGCAATCCGTGGAACTGGGGAGTGCAGATGGCTCAGTATGGGTACCGCACCAGAGTCCTTGGTTTCCTCATGAGATTTTTTTTACTTCAGGTCTCTTCCAGGTCACCACATATGTGAACCTTAAAAAGAAAAATAAAAAAAGAGACTTTCAAGGGAATGGTGGTGCTTATTTTGGAATTCCATCGCAATGGGAATAGCAGAGCGCTGCAACCAGAACATGCATTCCTTACTCAACTGTGGACATAGTTCAGGAGATTGAGCCAAGGGGATGTTTTCAGACAAAAATAGATGGATTACAAGAGCTGTTTGAAACAGTAGTCCTTGGCAACAGTGACTAGACAACCCTGACATCAGTCTGCGGTTGAGCAGACAGTTGCTGGTTAGATGACCTGGTAGAAATACTGTGTTGCAATGGCCTTTCTCCCAACGTCTATTGATTTTCTTTCTCATAGAAGTTAGGTAGGTGTAGGCTTCATTTATATGAAAGTGATTCATTTCATTTGTGTGTCCAAATGGTGTTTTCATTTAATATATGGCTTTTTAGTTGGCAGTGATTTTCTTCTTCCAGATGTTCTTCTCTACAGTTTTTGGTTTTCACTATTTCTGGTGAGAAGTTAACTTTCAGACATGCCCTTGAAGGGAAATAATGCCATTTTCTTTCCTCCTTTTAAATGCTACAACCGTTTGTATCTCTGGTTATCCACAGTCTTGCTGTGAGTCACATGGGAATGCTGTGGGTTTTTAATTATCCTATATCTGATTTTTGTTATCTTTCATTAGGTTGTGAAAATTTATGTCCATTATCTATTCTGATATTGCATTTGCCACGTTGGGCTCCACTTTTTATTCTGACATCTGAATTGTATTTCTCTTACATCTCTTCATAGTTCCAAAACGTTTTGCTCCTCAGTACTTTTGTTTAGCTATTTTCCTGTACATTGTCTTCTATTTCACTAATTCTGTCCCGTATTGTGTCTATTTTGCATTCACCCATATAATGAATTCTGAATTTTTACATTCACAATTTTACATGAACTTTAATTCGTTTTTGTAGTTACTTTTCTCTACTAAAATGTTCCTTTTTACCTTCTGTTTCCTGCAGCTATTTTCCATAATTCTATTTTCTGTTTTAAAATGTAGTTATTTTGATGGTCTTGTTCACTAACTAATGTCTTACCAATGTTTTTTTTTTTTTCCTGTCATCTCTTTTTGATTTTACCATGTGGTTGTGTCTTTTTCTGAGTTTAGTAATTTTTATTTGAAGGCAGAACTGTGTGTATAAATCTGTGGTGTTACAGGGACACTGTCTTCAGAGATGGCTCCTGCTGCCTCCTATGCTGTGTTTGGCCACCTAGACACCAGACTGACCTTGGTCAAGCCTGAGTTGTAGCCTTGGTCAGCTTCGGTCTGCATTTGTTTTGCCCCAGGTTCCCCACTTCAGAGCCTGTGCCATGGTGTCTGGTGTCACTCTCCTTGGCATTTTCCACACTCAAGTCATTTTCCCTGAGTGCTGATAAAAATTCCACGTTGGTATATGTAAGTTTTCATTTGGGTTTTTAGCCTTACATTTCATGCAGCTTCAGAATCTGTAGAAGTCCAGGGATAGTGGGAAGATTGCACATGAGAAGCCTTAGCATGTGTTCACACTCGTCTGCCGAGCACCTCGGCCCATACGCACAGAAGTTCACGACTTTGTAATTGCAGTTGTTTGGTGACATTTAACCAAAGCTTTGTTTTGAAATCTTTATTTACAGAACAGATACTATGAAGTTCTAATTTTGCAGTTTATACAGAATTTTTTGCTTTACAGTGAAATCCATTTAAAAGTAAGATTACCTCTAGGGTAATTAATTATCACTTAGTTTACAAAATTTTATATTGTATACAAGTTTTCAGGTAGAATATTCTTTTAATTAGGCAGGAAAGTAGTCTGGATTAATAAAACATATCAGTTGCAACATTTTAAAATGCAAATGCATTGATTTTTTTAGTAACTAAGCAAGGTAAAGTAACTGCTAATTATTTTTACATGAAGCTTATTTATAATTAGGAACATATTAGCATGCATTATAACCAGTGTATAACTTTCTTATTATCCATTTTTGAATATGCTTTAGTTTTTGAAGATTTTCCAGTTATTCTTGACTCTAAGATGAATGATTTTATATGGTATCATTTCTCCGAAGTGAAGTAATTTTGAATTTATTGTTCTAATGTCATTTTCAGATGGTGATAAGAGCATATTAATTTTAGCCAATTAAGTGTCCTCATTGTTATTATATAACATTATGAGTTTAAAGATACCAGTAGAAAGCATGCCAGTTTAATAGTGTTATTTTTGTGGGATGAGATTAAAGCTGAATTTCATATCTTCTCTAATTTTTTTCTCCTTCTGTCCTTTTATTCCTTCCTCTCTGTAGTTTTTAGATTTATAAAATGTGTCATGTTTCAGTTGATACAACAAGTAAGTCTGTAGTACATTAAGTGTCTGTGTGTTCATTTAGGGCCATGCCTCCATTGGGGAGTGATGTGTATTAGTCTGATTTCAAGGTATCCTTCAGGGTGTCATGGATGCGGGGAACTCGCCTCTCACTCTCACGTGCACCTAGGCAACTCTTGGTGACTTGCAGATGGACGACCCACAAGTGCTGAGGCATTCTTCCTGGTCCCACAGTGCTGTGTGTTTCCTTGCAGACTGTATGAAAACAAGGGGGAGGCTGACTTCGTGGAGTCCTTGCTACAGCTCTTCCGGTCCATCAATGACATGATGAGCAGCATGTCTGACCAAACGGTTCGAGTAAAGGTAGGTGCCTGCCATGCTCAGACTGACTTTGGTAGGAACTTTTCCCTGTGTGCTGGGTGGGGGTGGGGGGGGCTGTATATCCCGAGCTTGAATGGCAGACCAGGAGCCTCTTCCTTAATGTAATCATGCTCTCATGCACTCAGTTCTTTAATCCTTTCTCCCCAGGAGAACTTGATTGTGTCCTTGCTAATCTCTTAGCTCCTTAGCAAGGGAAAATTCTAAATGTACCGGGTTAGAGCTGTGTTTTCTACTTCACTTGTCAGGGTATCTTGGTACCTGGGGCTGTGCTGGAGCCTGAGGTGAATGTTGCCACAGTCCTCAGTGTTGATCTTGTGCTCCAGTGGCTCCTTGCCTGTGTGGAAGACAGATATTCTGGTGTCAAAAACAGGACAAAGGAAACCAGACTTTCAGAAAGTTTTTGGGGCAAGGCAAACTTTATTTCTGCCACCGTGTGCAGCAAAAGCCAAGCAGACTGAGGCACCATTCACCTGCACTTTTTCCCGGGGTCACTGCTATCCCCGTGCCTTGCTCCTTTGGTGCCAGTGTGGCTTCACATCTAACCTAGCTGGCTAGTTTAGTGAGGTCATGGTTGCCAGGCAGAGCAAGTTCTGTAATCTGTGTGACATTATTTACAAAGTTGTATTGCAGGTGGACAGGCACTAGTCCTTTGTGTCGAGTTTTCAAGGAATGATGAGACAGACACCTGTACATTTTACAAAACTTTCCAAAAGTTCTTATGAAAATAGGGATTCTTATAAAATGGTTCTTTTAATTATGTTCTTTTGCAGAGAAGACTATCTTTTTCCACAGCTTTGTAGAAGAATGACCAATGCAATGGTCCAGCCCGCTTTTCATCATATGCTTTTGTGTGTTGTTCTCTTTTTGTTTTTGTTTTTGTTTTACTGGGGATCAAAGTGTGTGGTTGGTCTTTGAAAGGAAGATTTCTTCTGCTCATGGGAGTCTGAATGTCCTTCAGGACACTCGCTGGTGCAGAGGTGTCCAAGGAACAGGGTGTGGGGGAGCCACACAGTAGTCCTGGGACCGCATTCTCTTGGTGTCCCAGCTAGAGTCACTTTTATGGCCTGACTTAGTACAGAAGGAACTGTGCGCTTGGCAGTTTCCTGCCTCTGATAATTCACTGTAAGAACAAGAATCTTCCAAGTGATCGACTTGTAGCTTCTACCCCACTACATACTGTAGTTACCTCTTTTCTTACTTTATTCATTTAATGTTGTTTTAATGTTTAATGGTAAAAAAAAACCCCACCTTTATGGCCCTTGTCTTAAAAATGTTTTGGGCAAGTCATTTCCCAGCTTAAATCTTTGCCATGTGCTCTGGAGCAAATATATGTGCATGTTCAGAAGCTTTTTTTACAGTGACCAAGGGACCCAGCCTAAATCAGTATGTTTAAAATCAAAACTCCTCTTTTGCCTTGGAGATGGTTCCTCTGTCTGGTAGTTTCCTTGGGTTCTTTACTATAATTATTTGATCTTTATATGTTTTCTTTTTTTTTTAATTGATCATCTATGGAGGAAGCCATTTGGTGCATGTACGAAAGTTCTGGGTTAGTTTTACAACTTCATATGCCTAAATTTGCTTTATTGTTCCAAGGCTAAAATTAACAGTTTGCTTGGTACATTTTCTACTCCATTCAGTGGGCTTTTAGAAAAGCAGACATATGTTGCTTAAGAATAG
>PVIC010001018.1:0-29746 GCA_004025085.1 Thryonomys swinderianus
GCTCATAATCACTTATGGCATGCCATGCTTGTCTGGTGCTTTTCAGCATTTCCAAACCTTTCATATTCAAAAGCTCATTTTCCCCCAGCCTATGCTTACTCATTTCTGCTCTGCCCTTCCTTGACATTTCTGTAACATTTGCCATATTCTTTGAGAACCTGTCTGGAATAGTCTTTCTGGAATGTCCTCCTCTTGATTTTTCGTTCCTCTTCAAGTATCTATCCTGACCTCCTTTCTTCTCCCAACATGCTTGAATGTTGATGTTTTGGGTTCCATCTACAGCAATGCTTTCGGAGTGGGCACCCTGGACTCCAGGTTCCCATTCAGGCCACCTTCTTCTTTGTCCCCTGGAAGAGTTCTTCCCTTACCAACAATTCAGTCTGCATTTCTCCATTTCTCAACTTCTCTGCACAATTTGCCGGACTCCACGTTGAGTTCCCTGACTGCCTCTCTAGCCATTTCTTCCCCAGCTCCAGGGTTCTGCTAGATCAGATGGTCTGCACTTCTCTGGATGAATCAGGCACTTTCATGCCTCATGCTTTTTGCTTGGGGTGCAGATGATCCTAAGTCACTGTCCACCCCTTCTGTATCCATGGTTGGTATCTGGCCAGAGTTTACTTATTTCTTCAAGACTTTATCCCCTGCCATCTTCTGAGCAAAACCTTCTCTTTGTTGGCCGTCTACTACAACTTGTATGGCTTCTCAATTCTGAAAGTATCTTGAGGTCACAGATGTGATCTTATTTATCTTTATAGACCAAGTACTCAACACAGGACCTCTTGAGGGAAGATATGGAAAGATGGCTTTGGAAAATCTGTATACTTTGCTGCTGGAAGGACCAGAACTGGCACTTAGGTCTTTGGACTTTAAAGCTTTGCCCTTCACACCAGACCTAAGGGATGCAAGGAAGCCACACTGGAGTCCTGAGTTATTTGACCCTCTAGTTCCCAGTTAGAGGAGAACAAGAAACTAATCATGCCTGTCTGCTGTTGCCTTCCTAAGTGCTCCCATTTATTCACAAGCTGAAAGACAAGAGCTTGGGCCCCCAGCATATGCTGGATCAAAAGCAAAGAACAAAAAGGATTGTGAGAGAAAGAAGCTGGAAACAGTAGTGACTTTGATGTAGGCAGCTCTTTGAGGAAGCAACTGAGGACGGTGCCCCCAGCAGTGAGGAAAAGAAGCTGCCAGAAAGTGGATAAAATCGCTGAAAAAGGAGGGGCCTCTTACTGCATGGCTGGTTTACAGCAAAGGGGATGGAGAGTTTTATTAATCTCCCTTGCTTGTTGCCCTGCCTGGGGCCTGTATAATCTGCTCCTTTAGAAGGCTAAGAGTAGGGCCAGAGATTTAGCTCAGTGTTTCTGGCGCCTGCCTAGCAAGTACAAAATCCTGAGTTTGATCTCCGGTAACCATGTACAACAATACCGGGTGTGGTGACTCACACCCACCAGCAATCAGTACCACATACCACAATGCTGGGCATGGTAACTCATGCCTGTAATCCCAGAATTTAGGAGGCAGAGGCAGGATTGCTGATTTCGAGGTTTGCCTGGGCTACGTAGTGAGCCCAGAGCCAACCTTAACTACAAAAAGAGATCCTGACTCAAAAAAAAAAAAAAAAAAAAAAGAAGTCTAAGGATTCCTATAGGAATGGCAATCTGAACCTTGAGATTTGAGAAGTGAGGGCTACAACAAGAGAAATTAATAGGAAAATACTAACAATATGAAGATTTCATAGTTTATAATAATGTGATATTTAATAATGAGTGCACAAAAACCAGAAATGCAGAAACATCCAAATCTCCTGTTCCAAACAGCCATGTTTTGAGAAAGAAGAAGGCCACAAATAAAGTAGAAAGATGGTTTATGTTAGCAAGGGTAGTGCTGGGATCTCTAGAGCTCTGTGGTCAGCCGGACTAGATCAGGTATTTTCTACTAAGGAACCTAGAATCAAATGGTTTCCTAACAACAGCCAATACTTTCACCAGGTCCAGGAAGGCCATAGGTAGAGACAAAGACAATGAGACAGTAAATATTTCCCTGAAATTCCTGATCTGCACTGACCTGACAGATCACCATTGAACAAGCACTGTCTCTGGGCTGGAGATGCTCTTAGGATGGTGACTTTTTAATGCTGGGATACAGATTTTGCCCACAGAAAATCTTAAGATCTGACCTCTGGCAGCAAAGGCAGCCACAGGAGATGCTTATCTCTCTAGAAAACTAAGCAAAACAGAAGGTAGCAGGAGGCTAGACCCTGCCTTAAAGAATACTGCTTCCCAGTTTTGGTTCAGACACCAAGCCACTCACGTACTGTACTCAGACTTTGCAAAGGAAGAAGACGGACTCCATTGTGACTATGGAAGAAATGAGCACCAAGTTCTGGAATGATCTGGAGCTCCTCTAAGCATTTGCCTTCTAAAGTAAGAGCGTAGCTTTCCAATTCTGATGTGCAGATTCTACAGTCTTTATTGAAAAGTCAGATGTGGTAGCACTTTACAGTTTCACTTTTGGGCTGAATGTTTCTGAACCTTTAAAGCAAGATGGGAAAATACCTTTAGAGACATGACAACCCATGAGAGCCGTGTGCGCAGGCGCAGCTCAGCGGCTGTTCAGATGAGGAGTCCCTAGCCACAGTTAAGGCACCTTCTTCCAATGGCCTTTCATCTTACAGAGCTGTAAGAAAGCTGTGCCCTAAGCTCAGGACACCTTCATCTTCCCACCCTTTGTGTCCTCTGGTGGGGCATAGTGCTGAGAAGATGAGACCAGTTTGCATCTTTGGGACAATCTGGATTCTTTTCTTTTCCTTTTGAGCTGTCACTCGCTATACAAATGATCATTGATATTCAGCCATTCTAGTTCCATAATCATTAATATTCTTAAAAGGCTCTTGGAAACACGTTTATACAAGGCTACATGATCAGTTCCTGCATTTACTTTCAATTTAAATAACGGTTTTAGCCAGGGGTTTGATGTGCTGTTTACTTTAATTACTGTTCTGCCCCTATCTGTGTCTTGACACAGTGTCATTTAATATTTTATGAATTTCCCTTAGCCCTTTTTTTTTCCTGATATCTGTGATTCTAAGGGGTGGCTGCTATAATTTTTTTTTTCTAAACTTGCACTTTTAAGTTTTCTAAGGCTTGCCATAAATAAGATGTGGCATGTCTCTGGGTTCTCTTTCCCTGTGATAATGGGAGGGAATAAATAAACCAGCAGACAGCTGCTTTACCAAGCTGGCACAGGGATGCCAGGGTGTTCTGACCCTGAGAGGGGCTCAAACACACCAGTAACTTCACAGGAGGTACAGTGAAGCCAGAAACAGTCAGAATCAGCTTCTCAAAGCGTGGGGTTGCCTGCAGGTCCAACCCTGGTCCTGCTGACTCAGCATCTGCAGTGCCACAAAACCTGCACATGGTTTGTTTGACCATTTAAGTTTGTGAAGCACTGTACTGAAGGAAACCAGTCAGTGGGTGCAAAGAAGACAGGCTTTTCTCTACCTCTCTCCCCTAATTCCTTGGCTTTCAAGGGAAAAAGCTTCTTTTTGGGATCTACAGTAGGGCTACGTATACTGCAAGGAGCTTGCCTGGAGCAGGGAGGCTCATGACCAGACAAACCTAAACCCATCCTTAGAGAGAAAGGGTTTTTCTGCAGGACTGTGGTTGGCTTCTGTGGGACAGAGGACTACACATTCGGACAAGATATGCGGCGGGGAGCCCCGTTCTACCATTTCTAGTTGTGGCCTTTAATGATAGCTCTCAGCAAAAGCTGTATCATGTGCTCCAATAAAAGCTGGATGAGAAAACATGTGAAAGAGGCTGGTGGTTGGTAGGCAGGCTGTCCCCCAAGTTGGGTATCTCTGTCAAACCAAGCTTGCCTAGTATGGAAAGGCATCAAAGCAAAGCCAAGGAGAAGAACAAACCCAGGGAAATGTCACTGAGACCCTGAAGCAATAGAGACCTGAAGGGGCAGCCAGCCAGGAAGGAGCGGGAACCTTCCCGCTGGCCTTCATGCCAGCCTCCTTCACCAACTCCTTGTTGACACTTAATATAGAAACTAGGCCTGTAACTGGTGACAGATCAATACTTCTACTGAAGAATAAAGCCTCTCCTGGGGCAGGTGAGAGCAGAGATGTGATCTCAATAATGTGCACTGGGGAACTGGGGCTTATTGGAGAAGGTAGCTGTGCAGGTAACAGGCAGCTGTCAGGACCTGGAAAATAGGAAACAAGAGAAGTGGAAATCGAAACCTGTAACTTAGGTTTAAGGACAGATATTATTTCCTTGTCTCTTTCGGTATGAACTGAAGTCAACTGCCCTTTAGGCAGAACCAAACCAAAAGGAAGACATGAACTCATTGTAAGGGAAAAAATCCAGTTACAAATTACTTTCCTATCATTTCTTTTTCTCATATACTGCATTTATTATGGGTATCTGATGAATGGTAATCTCAATTTAATGGCAAAAGTTCAAGGAATCATTCATGATACTGAAGGTTCCAAATAAATTCACAAGTATTTAGAGACTCTGACTTCTAAGACATCCACAGGGTCATATATGGCTGCATGTATCAGTTCTTAAATGAACCCCAAATTAGCTTGAGAATTTGAATGGAACTCTTTAGTATACTGCCCAGCAAAAAGCCGCTGTTTCATACATGTATTAGTTTCTTTCTTTGTGTAGCGATTGCTGCTGGTTACCTAGCATTTGTGCAGATTCGGTCTCGAGAGGGATTGTCTAGAGAGAACAGATGGTCTGGTTTACTTGCAATTCTAGTCATAGCAATAATAGCATCATATATGGGACAATATATTTTGTGCCAGAAGTTTTATACACATTTCCCCATTTAATCCTCCAATCAGCCCTACAAAATAGGCGCTATCATCTTTGTTTTGCAGATAAGCAAACTGAGGCACAGAGAGGTGAAACAATTTGGCCAGTTAGAGATAAATGCCAGAGCTGGGATTTGAGCCAATGTTTACATTTATGTGACATCTCAACCCAAGCCTTTGGGGTGTACCTGGCATTTTCCAACCAGAAAGCCTGAGAACTGGGATCTCTGGGGATCGACTAGGCCACTGAATCTCAATTTGGAACAATCTACCCAACCCCATTGTGTGCTGAGGAAGTTGAAAGATATTTTGAGTATCACAAAGCGGTGTAGGGATGGGAGTACCAGCTCCTGGGATCCAGAGGGTGGAGGCCAGGGATGGTGCTGAAGATCCTGCCATGTTAGGGGATGACAAAGTACATTCACGTCAATAGAGCTGAGACTGAGGAATCCTGGGCCACATCAGCTGCCTGATTTTACAGAAAACTGAGATTGGATAGGGCTAGAGGCCATGTTTGTTTCTTTGGGACAGAGGCTGCTGGGTCCTATTACTTCCCCAGAGAGACTTTCTAGTACCCTATTTTGAAGAAATAATTCAAAGGTAGTGCCCTTTTGTGTGTCATAGAGTGGGGTGAAGAAAGCCACCATCTAGCTATCCTGGCACCAGCTATTTGTTACATCAAAAAACATTATCCTTGGGAGCAATGTCTGTATGTGGGTTTCAGGTTTCCTAATTGTTCCTTTCAGCAGTTTTGTCACATAGATTCAGTGGAACCAGACTGGAGTGCACTGAGGGTTAAGAGATTACCGAGGGGAAAATGCAGGTGAACCCAATTGCAGACTGCTGAGAGACAATGGCTGTCAGGGTGTCAGGCTGGGCCCAGGCCTGAGGGAAGGGGGTTGGGATGCAGCACAGAGAGGCAATGGGCTGCACTGAGGGCAGACAGGAACAACTGTTGCTCAGCTCTGCTAGCACCCTGTGACTGCACAGGTAGCCTCTGAGTCATGAGAGTCTAGGGAAGGTGACAGACCCGGGCTTTCTGGGCAAACACGATGAGGTGAGCTCACACTGGCCCTCATTCTCCCCAGACTGCCGGACCCAGGTTGTAGATGAAAGTAGGGACCTCTGGTGGAGTCTCCCTGACGTGCCCTAGACTCTAGGTGTCAGAGAAGGACTATATCTGATACAGGTTTTACCCAGAGAACTGATGGAGTCCTTTAGTATTCAGCTCAAATTTCTGATTATTTTTGTTCTAAGAGTTCAACATTGTGCTTCAATATTTGCCGGGTGGTAATTAATAGCACTTAATCTATAAATCTGGAGCTTGTTTCTCATCTGTTAAAAAATGAAGTTAATGTAACCAGCTCATTTTTGGCTCCTTCCCAGAAAGTGTTTTTTTCCTTCCCAGAAGTGTTCTTTTCTATTGGAGCCCTAGCAGGTCTTAGGAAGAGAGGGTCAAAGACACTGGAGACGAGGGAGTTCACAGCTCCCTTACTAAGGCAGTTACTTGAGAAAACGGTTTATGAAAAAGAAAACTCCGCCTCCACACCAGACTGTACAGACTGTACAGAGCACCGGACTATGCTCCTCACAGGTGAAGGGGCTCATGTTTCTTTTACTTCAGACAATGTAAAAAAAAAATAACACTCCTTCAGTGATGTAGGTATGACATGTTGAGTGCCTACAAGTGTTCACATAGAGATTTTATTTCTCACCACACTGCAGCAGTCTTGAAAGGCCAGTATGTATCACCTCCATTGCGCAAATTAAGACACTAGTTTAAAAAAGACTAAGTAGCTTGTTCAGAGGCACACAGTTTGAGAGCATTGAGATGGAAACTTAGAAAATTCACGTGGGACTGGCTCCCAAGCCATTGAAAGTGGATCCCCTCAGGGTGAATTCCTTAACTTCTGCAGGTGATTTGTCCAGATCACTTCAGAAGAGACGTACACAATATCAATTGGACCTCATTTTGGCATGGTCATGGGGCTTCTCCATGCACTTATTTGTCTTCATTCACATAGCCTTGGGTGGTGGGCTGGGCCAGCATTAGTGAGGAACATGAAGTCCGTGGGTAAGACAGGGATGGTTCTGAAATGGGTCAGTGTTATGACCAACGTATAGGTATTATATACTATTTTTTTTCAGTACCAGAGGTCGAACTCAGGACCTTGCATTTGCTGGGCAGGCACAGGGCCACTGAGCTAAGTCTCCGGCCCCTGAGATAGTACATACTAACTAGGACTGGCTTGTATTCTTCCTGAAGCCTTCTCGCCTGGCTCAGCTGTCATATATGATAACATCAGAGTTGTGTACAGTTCAAGCAGAGAGGAAGAGAAGCAAGCAGCGCTGAAAGGTGTGAGGGTGCTTGGCAGGCGAGCCAGCCCACGAGTACTTCTGCCACTGGTGTTGATGATGGCAGACACCTATGGTGGAAATGTGGCAAACACTGTGTGTCAGGCAACATGCATCAGATTTTTAAAACCTCAGGGAGTTTTGGCCAACAAATATAATGTGCTCCATTTTGCTGGAGCTGAGGGGATTGGACAAGAAGGAGCACTTAGAATTTTGGCACTGCACTTTGATCAGTTTGACGGGTTTAATATTATAGAAATATTTCATTGTTTCAGCAGAGAGGAGGAAATCTAATCATCCATCCAGCTGAACTTTAGATTTGTCATGATTCACTGGAGGGGTGGGGGACGGGGGCAGAGAAGGAGAGAAAGGAAGGAAAGCTGATTTAAAATCCAGCTTCACCTATGGTAATTTGGTCCATTAGTTCAAATTGTATGTGTTTTTCCCCTTCCCTTCTTTTTTTATTTAAGTCATTGCTCTATTTTCAAGATATTATTTTTTAAAAGTGGCATCTAATTATGTTTTCTCTCCACATTCATCTTGAGCAGGTAATGAAGGCTACAGTGGAGTTCTACTGTGATTAATGGAAGAAATGCAGATGGGGTTGAATTGAAGCAACAGTGTAAAATATGGTTTTATAAATAGGATTGAAAGAAATTAAAGTGCTCCATTGCTAAACTCTGTGGAGATGGCATTCATTCCCTTTTGGTGCTGCAGAAGTCTGGAAGCTGTCTGGAGAAAAGTGTGTCTGGATATACTAGGTCAGTCTTCAGAAGTCACTGTGTGCTCTGCCATGGGGGTGACACAGGAGCTTCCAGCCCACACATCTCTCTCCTATCCCAAAAGCATGTTGCTTCTATTTGAGATTTATTCCTAGGAGGAAGCTTTACTCTCCCAATATCCTCTTTTATCTTGGGAGGGAAAACTAACAAGACAATACTCCTCAGTTTGACTGAGGCTCTAGAAAGGAGGGGCCGGAGGAGCAGCACTTGGGGTCTTGATGAAGAAAGGGTCAAGTAAGGGACTGAGTGCATCGAGCATGGGAAAAGATTGAAAGATACATTCAGACAAATTTTTAATTTTACACAGCCAGGCTCCGATATGTCCTTTTCTTATTGGGAGCAGAGAGGGTAACTCTTGCTAGATCTACATTTAAATGAGGTCACACTTCTTGGAAAAAGCCAGACTCACTGAGCAGAAGATGTACATTGTTCCTCATGGTCCCCCAAGGTACAAAAAGTGACAAGGCTCTTGGAAATGCCGTCAGACAGTGCTTACTTTGGGGCTGTGTAAGACGAGGCAAAGTGCAGGCCAGGGAGAACATTTCACCATAAGGTGCTCATTGGTGCTGGACCTGAATGGGAACCCATTGCCCAGCATTATGTAAGACAGGCTGACTCTCTACTTAACAGTAGGAGGAAGCAATTCAGGTCAAAGACAGAGTGTCCTCTCCTATGCCTGAGTTCTTGTCTCTTTTCCAGTTTCTTTGTTCGAGCTGTACCTTTTCTTTCTTATCTGCATGTTTCCCCGTTCTTTGGAGCACAGATCCAAGTTCTAGGCAGATTCCTACAATGCCACACATATTCCTGCATATACACATGGACATTAATATGCATATGGTATTTGTGATGCAGTCTTTATGGTCTTTACATTCTGTTACTTAATATTTTGGTATTTGTTCATCAGTTCATCTGTTAGCTTATATAAGGTAAGAACAGTGACTTTCCCAGAGGCTCTGTTATTCATATTCATACCTCATTATAGTGTGCTGAGGGGGAAGAGGGGTGACTTACTTTATGAAACCATAGTTCAGCACATTCATTGTGATTCTTCAAAGAAAACATCTCACAGTGTATGATGAGGGTCCTAGGTAATAGAAACCTTTAGTGCATAATAGAATTTAGGAGTTAGGTATGGAAATATGGGCTGAAAAGGGACATTTGGCAACAAATCCTAGAACCCTGGAGGTAGGAAGGCGAGACCCTTGACAGTGGGGAACAAGTGAGTAATTCAGATTCCAGAACTCTACCTATGGGTGTTATAAATCAGTAGGGCATTTTTTTTTTTTTGAGATGGGGGTCTCACTTTGTAGTTCAGGCTGTCCCTGAGTTCACTATGGAGCCCAGGCAAGCCTGGAACTCAGCAATCCTCCTGCCTCTGCCTCCCGAGTGCTGGGATTACAGGCGTGAATCACCATACCCAACACTGTATGTGGTTACCGGGGATCGAACTCAGGACCTTGCGCTTGTGAGGCAGGTGCCGGAACCACTGAGCTAAATCTCCGGCCCCAAGTAGGGCGTTTTTTATTATAGAAATTAGGAAGTAGAAAGAAAATGTTTAAATGGGGAGGGGAACAAGGAAGGGAAAGAAGAAAGGGAAGAAAAAAGGAAAGATATAAATTAAAAAATGAAAACAAAATTTTTGTATATGGGGAGGGGAAGAAGGATTGAAAGGAATGGAAAGGAATGGGGAAAGAAAGAGGAATTAAGACGTATCATGTATCAGTACAAATTCCCTAGATCATTGTTCTTGTTATACATATTAAAAGTATACCAATAAACTTAATGAAAAATTAAAAAAAAAATAAGTAGGCCAGAGTAGTCTATAATTGCTGACTGGGACATGTTAACAGACTCAGAGTGAGAACCACCTGACAGAGTAGTGACTTCTGGGTGTGTCGGTGGATGATTGATGATGTAGGATAAATACTGAGGGGAGAGACTCAGCCTGGGTATGGATGGCACCTATCTATAGGCTGGTATGTTGCAAAGAATAAAAAGGAGGGAAAGAGCAAGTGGAGCTTTGTTTTTTGTTCTTTCAGAGGAGCTCTGGTCTTCACCATTGCCACTGGGCCCTGGTCTCCAGGGACTTCAGCCTTCCAGTGCAGTCTTCAGCAGCTAGTGAGGACTCTTCAGCTTTCTGACACTGACTCACACTCGTGACTACTGTGGGCTTCCGGGTCTTTGACTTTCCATTGCTACTTGGTTTTCCAGCTCTCTAATACACAGCAGTCATTTGTATTTTTTTGTCTTTGATTTCACAGACAGCCACTGGAACTCTTCTTTCAATCCCATATTCTACATCGATTCTGTTCCTCTTGTGAACCCTAACTAGTACATTAGGCAATTCCAATGAAGCTAGCATTTGGGGATCATTGAGGTCTTGGGTTGATCCCAAATGAACAAACTAGGAAAGTCCTGGAAAATCACGTGATTCACTCAACGCCATACGGCTAGTTACAGGAGGAGGATTAGATTCTCATTCCATTGCTTTTTGCATTACCCCTAACTGTCATCAATTAGCATTTCATTGGTGGAGAACTGCCTGGGTCTAAGGGTGCCAAGGGGTTGAACAGGGGACACTTGGGCTAAGAGGAGAGAGCAATTTAGAACACATGTGAAATTCTATTTACACCAAGCTTTAAATTGAACTTCCCATTTTCCAGCTTCAGCTTCCAGAATGCAACCTTAATCTACTTCATTTGCATAAGCTTTAAAATAAGCCTTTAGAACAAATGTAAATGGATCTTCAAAGAACAATATTATGATGGGTTCAGTGTAAATGACTCAAAAACATATGGACTGCATTTCTTAAGGATTTCCCAGAGTGTCTTGCTGTCTGTCCATATGCAAGGGAGGTTTATTATCAGAGCAATGCTGAGGTGGAAAAAGAGTGGTATTCATGGGAAAAGAACACTTCCTAAACTCTCAGAGGCTCTGATTTATTCCTGTGCCTCAGTGGGCTGGGCTGATAATATGGAATGGCCAATGTGAAACAGAATTCAAGTCTCTTCTTTGGGGTGAATTTGAACTCTACGGGGCAGGACATGTCCCAGGTTATGGGCACAGTATATAGAGGTCAGAACTAGGAGGAATCAGAGGTTTTCCATGAAACTCTTCTTACCACACAGATGAAGAAACTAAGGTTAAGAGGGGGCGAGTGACTCTCAAGGTCACGCAGTGAGCACATGGTACATGTGATATCAACCCAGGCATGTCTAACTCCAAATCTTATTTTCTTTCTCATATATTTTAAAACAGCTAAGAAATCAACAGACAATGGTTCTGAAAACCAGACAAACAGATTTAGAGAGAGGCTAGCCAGTTAGAAGTTTATTGATCAATAGCTTTGGCACGTCACTGACACGCTGGTTGCTGGGCAACATGGCTCCTCTCTGAAGAAGCAGGAAGGAGATTCCAAAGATGATGGATTTGCATTCAGCAAAACCCAATATCAAGGCACTTTCGGGTCAAAGACATGGTTTTCTGTGGTTTGGAGTTTCTAGGTCAGCTGCTCAGAGGCTGTCCTATACTCTGCTTATCGGAGATGAGGCCATCAGTAAAGACCTCAGAGAGAAGAGTCAGGAAAACCAATTTAAGGTTCCCTTAGCCAGGGCAGATAAAAATATGGGCTTGTTTCCTGCCAAATGTTAATAGCATGTCTTATCTTACAGCTAGGCAGAAAATCAGATGAATTGGCAATAAAGAGATGATTTGGGGGTAGGAGGTGGTTGCTGCTAACCTTGCTCAGGTTATTTGTCTCCTGTGGGTCTCAGTTTCTCTTGATAGAATGATGGGGCTGGATTAGTTTCAGAATGTTAGTCTGGTTATGAAAGAATCACTTGGGATGTTTGTTAACAGACTCTGAGGCTTCAATTTAGGCAACTAGATTTAGAAAGTTTGATAGGACACCCAGTAATAATTCCATTCATTCATTCACAGATATCTGCTGCATATCTAGATGGTTTGGATTCTGGTTAGGTGCTGCACAGTGCTGTGCAAGGCAACTAGGACACCATCCATTTGAAGGACAGTTCTGCCTATAATACTGTATGCATAGGCGAATGGTCAAAATTTGATCTGAACTCTTTGCTGCTTACTAGCTGAATTTATGCAATTCACCTAAACTCTTGATTTCACCTGTATTATGGGAATATACTTCTGACACTTATTTCTATAAAATGATTGTGATGATTACATGTGATAATCTGGTTGAGTTGCTCAGCATAGTTCCTAGGGCACAGCCCGGTTCACCAATGGTGGATGCACACAATGGTGGATGCATGTGCAGGAGGGCGTGTGGTGTGCACAGATGTGCAGTAGATGTACAAGCACTCATGCACATGCAGTAATACATGGACAAATTCAGTGATGGGAGGAACTATGTTAGGATTTCTGCTTGACTCCTACAGGGAAGGCCTCAAGAAAGAGATGACATGAGATCTGGACTTTGGCCATAAGTAGAATTTTGATAAATATAAATGGAGAGAAGCAAGAAGTATTCCAACAAATGGGGTACAGAGGATTCAGAAAGAGAAGGGTATACTTGGGGAAGGGATGGATGTGGAACTGACGGAGACAAACCTGCACAGTTGGCCTCTGGGGTAAGGGCCTTGGCTGCTGGGCTGAGGAGCCTGGGCTTTGTCCTTTGGCAAGAGACACAAGTGACAATATTTTCCCTTCTGAAATATGCATCCTGATTTTTTTAGGGGAAGACAAGCCTTCTGATAAGTATCCATGGAATCCATGACTATGAGGTTGAGCAGGGGAGTAGCCTTCTGGAAAGTTCACCTGGAGGTAGTGTGCAGCCCAGACAGAAGGAAGCGAGGCCAGAACTGCTGTACTATTCCAGGTGTGAGTTACAGACAACTGGCCTGGAGAGGAGCTTGGGGCTTGGAGGGGAGGACAGATGCAAGGTGTGTTTCCATGGAAGCAGCATGGAGCCTTGGGAACTGATCACAGAGGGAGAGATGCACAAGGAAGAAGCAGAGACCTCAGCTTTCAAAGTGTGTATCTGGAAGCATATGGGGGCAGTAAAGGGGGCTAAAAAAAGCTCAGAGTTTCTAGTCACCACCTCCAAATCTAGCCAAGCCTGCTGTCTCATGTGCCATGGTGCTGACAATAGTGTGTGGTGGACGGAGGGTGCCCAGTGACCATTAGCTACTTGCATTACAGTGGTTCCCACATACTGATAGGGAGTATGTTCTAAGATCTCCATAGATGCCTGAAACCATGGATATTAATGAGCCCATGTAATATATACTGCATCTTCTCCTGTGAATACATACCTATGATAAATTATAATTTTAAAATTAGCCAAGAGAATAACAACAATAACTAATAATGGAGCAATCATAATAGACTATATTATTTTAAACTTGGAAATTATTTACTTGTGGAATTTTCCATTTAATATTTTTATAGTATGTTTGACCATGACTAACTGAAATTATGGAAAGAGGAATCACAGATGATGGAAGACTTGCCTTATTCTTATTTATGAAAGTCATGTCAATGTCAGTGATGTTCCGAGTACTGCCTTTCTTACTCATATGTAGGTTTTGTGAGGCAGGTACTGGATCTGCCATGCAATCTGCTATTCCCCCAGTACCTAAAATTGTGTGTGTCCCAGAGTAGACACCACACACAGGGTGAAGAATGAAGAAGCAGTTGAGAAAGCATTTGATGCATCTGAGGCACAGTAGGTGGGAGGTGATGGGAGCTGTCCTTGCGGAAATGTCTCCAAGTACACTCTGGGCTAGAGGAGCAGCTCCAGCAGGAAGACCTTGGACTCCAGTGGACCTCTCCTTCCCTCTGAGGCATTCATCTGCCTCTTCCTTGAGCATATCACACAGGAGGACCTCCCGCTAAGGCAAGTCCCATGTCCTGGTTTCTTTACCAGAGGCTCTTTGACTCTGAGAGGTGGCAATATCTCCATGATACAGAATAGCCTTTTTGTCTAAGGAGAACCTGAAACTATAGGCTTCCAACTCAAGCTTTGTAGTACACCGTATGGCAATTCCAAAAGAAAAGAAGATGAAACCTAAACAAGTTCCTAGCTCATTAAAAATAATATTGATTCACACAATTCAACCACTGGAATAAAAGAGCAAAATAGAATTTTACAATATGGCCACTGAACTAAATCAAGTGAGGTAAGATCAAAACAGAGAGGGAGGAGAAAGGAAAGACCCAAACAAAGCCCTCAGATAACTAGGTGAATTATTATAAACACTTGGCATGGCCATTTCCAGTGCGTGATTGTTTCCTCTAACAAATTTCCAAACACTTGCATGAAGATAAGCTGCAAGGTCCAGAACCAACATCAAGGAGAAAACAAAAAAGTATCCAGGATTTGGAAAGAAAAAGAAATAGCATGTATATAAAGGGTGTGGGGTTGTGGGTGTGTAGGGATATGGGTAAAAATGAGAATTAACTTCTGTCACATACTGGTATAAATCCCCAATGTTGAGTGTGATTGTGAGCTGTATATATAATGTACCAATAAAGAATTCAATTAAAAAAAGTATTCAGGATCTTGGGTGTCTTGGTACCAAGCATCTCTTTGGTGGTGGTTTGATCATGGTTTGTCCACCAAAGGTTTGTGTGTTGGAGGTTTGGGTTCCCAGTGTGGTGACTGTAGGAGGTGGTAGCACTTTTAAGAGCTGGGGCCTAGTGGAAAGTCATTCCATCACTGAAGATGCTGCCTCTGGAAGGGATTGAATAGTTCTTGTGGAACCTTTCACTTCTTTTTTTTTTTTTTTTTTTTGAGACAGGATCTCGCTTTGTAGTTCAGACTGGCACTGAGCTCACTATGTAGCCCAGGCAAACCTCCAACTCAGCAATCCTCCTGTCTCTGCTTCCCGAGTGCTGAGATTACAGGCATGAGCCACCACTTGGCATTCTTGTGGAACCTTGTTCCTGTGAGTTGGTTCTTAAGAGGCAGTTGTTATAAAATAATAGGCTTAGCACCCCCAACCTCCAACTGCTGTCTTCTGTGATCTCTCCCCCTATGTGGACTCCCAGAGTGACAGGATATAGGTGAGAGGTGCCCTCACAAGGCCAAGACTATGTTCTTTGAATTTTCAGCCTCTAAAACTCAGAGCTAGATAACTCTTTCTTTACAAACTATGTAGTGTCAAGTAGTTTGTTACAGCAGCATACAACTAACAACAGAAAGTTTCATTCCTTGGCAGTCGCAAACCAGAGCCTAATCTGTACCAATTCTCTGGATTTCTTTGGTCATTTCATTGCTTAACATCAGTTGGTTTTCATAACTTTACACCTCATCCCTGAAGTGAAGCTAACTGAACTTCTAAGAAAGAACCATCTTTGAGTTCCAGAGTGCAGGCCTGGTGTTGGATTTATACCTTTGTGTATCTAAGTCTCAGCTTTATTCCTGAAAGGAATAACAACAGTCTGATGTTGAAGGCTATCCTACTGTTCCTAAAAGCTTTTCCTCCTTTCTTTCTCTCCTTTCTTCACTATTTCTTTTGTTTTCCCCTTTACTATTCTATTTACTCCTTGCCAGGAGCCTCTGGAAATTTATCTTCTATTCACCTTAAATGTTGATGCTTCCTGAAACTGAGTCTATAGAGGCTACATGCTCTAGTCTCTCTTTATTCAGCAGTTTCTAGAAGTATTTCCTATGCAACAGTCATCGGATTGGGCATTTGGGAATATGAACATGGATGACAAGTCCTTGTCCTTCCTGTGGTTTTGTAGAGGAGCAGACACATAAAACAGATCCATACAACACAATGTGGTCTAGGTTGTGCATGTGCTCTGGAAGTGCAGAGAAAGAAGGGATTAGATCAGTCTGTTGTGGAAGATTCACTTTATGCAGGAGGTGCCAATACATCTAGATCCCAAATGTACATCTCTATCTATGACCGGTACCTGTTCTTCTGGGCTCTGTATCTGTTTCAAATGACCCGCCAGGCATCTACAACGGCACATCCTGCAGATACACCAGACTGAAGACATTCACAACTAAACCCCTCCTCGCATTACTCCAAGCCCTGTCTTGACATTGCCGGCTACCTGGTGACCAGCATGATCTTGGATGCCTCTTTCTGTCCCTTACCCAGTCACATTACAGTGATGACATCCCTACAGAAATGACATTCTGTCTCCTTATACATGATCATGATTCTCTTCCAGTTCAGGCTGATGTTTCCTCTAACCTAGAGTATTTTGTGTATTGCAATCACTTCTGGACTCACTGACCTCCAGCTCTAGTGTGCTTACCAATCTTGGAAGTTCATTATGAATCCTCATTCTCCAGCCTCTTCCTTAGAGATCTCAGCTCAGGCTGGGTGGCCATAAGCCATGTGAACCATGAGGTGGACAAGTCATACCTCTCTGTCTCATGCTCCCCATGAGTTCTTGTCTCCATGGTATATTCTGAAGTACAGACACTCTTAGGTCAGGCCATGGGCATTGAGGTATCCGACCATGTATCTCCCTTGTGAAATGATAGGAGTCCTTTCAGCTATGTAAGTTACTCGTTTTCCTTCTCTATTAAAGGAGCAAGTTGGCTTCAGTGCCATCTGGTGCCCTGAATTCTAATTCTCAGATGTCCTTACCCATCCTTCAGCTTCATTTAGAGCAAAGAACTTTGTGCACCTTACCTCACCTGTGTACTTGGTTGGCCCTGACAGCGCTGACTCTCAGCAAGCTGCACAACAATTTTACACTTCAGAGAGTTCATGTGTGAGAATTAAATAAAACAGTGGCCTTAGAGCTCTTAGCTCAGTGTCCAGTGTATAGTAAGACCGTGATACGGAAGGCCATTGTTAGGATCTCAGCCCTCCCCATTAGATACCCCAACCCATTATTTTGCTCTGCTTTGCATTTCTAATAAGCCATGCAACTTAAGTGCCACAACCCAGGTTGCCTTTTCCTAACCAGAAAATGCCTATGCATTCTTCAAAGGCTTCTTCACATTTTATCTCTCTGTGAAGCAGTGCCGTCTGCAACTACTCCTGTGTTCAGAGAAGGCTTTGCATATCCTTCTCTTGCAGCATTAGGGAGCCAACATGGCTAGAAACATATTTCCTTCGAGCTCTTTGTGATTAGAGACGATTTTACAGTGGGCCCTTGAGTTACTATTGGCCTGATCTACAAATAACTTGAGCTATAATCGGAATTTTAGTTTTTGCTTATGAACAAAGTAGTGAGTGAAGACTCAGTTTCTTGTGCTTCCAGATGTTCTAGACAAAGATTTTATCCTTAAAGAACTCTGGGAGGAACATTACAACATCCTTTCCTGCGTGGGGTTCATTGAGAAATCCTGGGCCAATGTCTAAGGACTCTGAAATCTGCCTGGACACAGGAGAGAGGCTTTGAGGGCTGTGTAGAGGAGTCTGAGCCTTCACTGATCAACTTGAGTTACAACCAGCCCTTGTGAATGAAGCGGACCCTTCAAAAGTGAAGGGTCCACTGTACTTATTTTGTCATCTCTTAGCCCACCAAAGTGCTTGACATGGAGTAACTGCTCAGTAGAAGAGAACAGATGCAGGAATGGAATAAGGTGAACCATAAAGTATACTGAGAGTCGTAAAGGTCCCCAAACCCTTCCTCTGTTGTGCAGAATTGTCCTTTGCAGATGGCACTTGCAGTGGCTCTTGTCCCTCTGAGACACCTAGTGAGCTGAAGCCCCTACTCCAGAGCTGCTGACCTCTTTCCTTGTCCCTCAGGCTTGGATGTGGCCTGTTGATTGTCTACTCCTTCCCAGGCTCCCTCTGAACTTTGCCTAGTGCCATGGCCCTTATTAAGGGCTCTTCCATTGGTAATGGCCTCCCTAGGGATGGATTTATGGGCTCCTTGAATCTGGAGAGGTTGACCTTCTAAGGTGCAAACAGCCAGAGCCCGACAAGCTGCACTGTTCTTAATGCTGTTCCAGTTCCAAGGCCTCAAAGGAGGGTTGGGGCGCTCTCTTCCTCCCTCAGTGCTTTTTGGCCCTCTGGGCAGCACACAGACAGTCTAGCTGTCTGACCCGCCACTTCCTTTTACTCTTCCCAATAAATGGCTCAGGCTTCAGCAGCACAAGACAGTGTTAGCCCCAGGAAGCTGTGAAAGCAATAAAAGAACTAAATGTTATCTAGGTCAGCGCCTGATCAAGTCCCCACTTAAACAATAATCTTGCCATTGCATCTGCAAAACCCCAGACTCAGGCCCCAAAAGGTTATTTCATCAATAATTCTTGAGCTTGCCTACAGCGAGAATTATTCCCAGCAGGCTTTTCAGGCCATCTCTAAACAGGTTCTGTGGAGGAGAGGTCTGGCTCCGCTCAAGTGCTTAGGCAGGAACCATTAATATTGTTGGAGGGGAGGGAGGGTGGGGCAGGATGGGTGGGGATTGTGTATTGTAGGGAGGGAACTGGGAGGGGGCAGGGACGGAGAGGCTGGGCAGAGTCATCCATCCATCTGACTGCGAAGCTGCATTGCGTGCTAATAAATGTGGGTTAAAAGGGACAAGATTGCTGTTCAGCGTGAGGATAAAAATCACTGACAAAAAAAAAAAAATCACTGACAAACCAAACCTTGTCTGGGATCTGTTTGGAGTCTGTGGCCTTCAGTCTTCCTGGTTCCAAGCTAACAAACTGTTGAAGTGAGCTTCTTTGATTTACTCAGCGTATTTACTAAGCAATTTGCAAGAGCAAGTAATTACTCCTCAGTTCATTGACTCAGAGGTGGGAGAACCACTTAGGTCTTCTGATTTGACCTCCACTTAGCCTTGCCGACCTCCTTCGCCCTGTGTCCCTATTAGCATTTAATCTCCTCCAGCCTCCAGTCTCTGGGAGGCGGTGGAGTCCTGGGTGCTTCCCAGGAGCAGCTGTCCCTCAACCCAGCTGTACCTTGCAGTGCTACACTTTTTACTGTTGTGCTTTCTGTCTCCCACTCCAAGGTGGGGCTGCTGCACCTTATTCTCTGGCTTCGGAGATGGTGATTAATTCCCTGCCTTCATTTATACTGTTTTCCTGGAGGTATTTATAGACTGTGATGTGTTCACTCTGAGCCAGATCCTTTCTCAACTATATAAATTCGGTTCTCTGGCTCTCTCCTGTTACAACTTATCTGCTAATCCCTAGAACATTTGTTGGTATTTATGTTTTGCTTGGATTTTCTACACCTTTTCTAAATTGCACTGACTTGAATTGCTCAAGTTGCCCAGTATCTCAATGCCAGTAAGAAAAACCCATCTCCTCCTCCTTGATGGTTTTCTCTTGGGGACCTAAGCTGCTGAGAACTGGGAAGATCATGCAAGGGGAGGGTAGGTTAACAGATGGCTCATCACTGCATTACAAGGGCATCTCCAAAGGAAATAGGATCATTTTTCAAGTGACTTCTGGACCAGTGTACTCCATCCAATTCTCTTCCCCCTTCCTCAACAAGGTCTTTTGGCTTTTTAAGTTAACAATTATTTTTTCAAGAAGGGAATCAATACACCACCCCTCCCAGTCTTTAGAGGGGAGAGGAGGCAAATGTTAAGGGGAATAGTGACAGGCTTAGAAATGAGCCATTGTCATCTCTTCTGTAACTCCACCCTCCTGTGTTCAGGCTGGCTGGGAGAGCTGGGAAGATGTCCAGGATTCTACTCATCAGTGAAATGGGCCATGAAAGACTCTTGAGACTGTACACTAGCCTCATTTTCTATGTGAGGACCAAGTCAGGACCACGTAGGGGAACAAGTACACATTTTGGTGTCCCACATCTGGGTTCTTATGTCTACTTATTTACTCACTAGTAGTTTCAACTAAGTTTCCTATACTTACTGGATCTTATTTTTAGCTCCTCATCTGTAAAATGAAGGTTGCATCATCTACCTTGGAGCTTACTGTGGATAATAAAAATAATGAATGGAGTAAGTAGGCACCTGGCAGACAGTAGGAGCTAAATAGATATGCCGGGCCAGATGGTGAGGTAACCTGCCACAGTTTTGACAAGCCTGAGACCAGAACTTTGGGCCTTGATCTTCCAGCTCAGGGCTTCTTCTATGATCCTTCTCCTCAATATCTACCCAGCTGAGCATATTTCCAGTTCTTGAAGATACCATGAAAATATTCTCATTTATGATCTTTTTGCTATAAGACCCTCAGTGTTCCAATGGGCAGCTTTGAGTGAGTTCCTCTTACCCTCTCTGGGAACAAGACCCATTTTGGATGGGGTCTGGCACCAAGAGAGAAGAATGTAGCCGTGGCATGTGGCAGCTAGACCTTTACAAGGGTAACTGGGCCGGACAAGGGTCACCAGCTCAAGCTGGGATGAAAAACATTTTTGCTGGGAAAGGACCAACCCATGTTGTCAGACATTCTTCTGGATGCTTTACAAGTGTGGGATTTAAAAGCCTCCCCTCATACTAGAGAGTAGATGTAATGTTTTTCCTTTTATTGATAAGGATGCTGAGACTCAGATATTATCTCATGCATTGCACCAGTTAGCAAATGGCAGTGCTGGCATCTGAACCGAGCTCCCCAGTGACCGATGCTCGTTCTCTCCGTTGACATGAGTGTGTTAATAAAACACATGGCATCATCATCACTTGGGAGAGGGCTTGGATTTATAAGGCATCCGTCTCTAAGGAGCTAGACACATTCATAGATTTTTATAAATCAAATTAAGTTAGTTATCATAATATGATCTTGTCTAATTTCTCCATATGGATGTATACACATGTGATTTGGATAGGGAAATCAATTTGGATTATTTAGGCGAAATATGTTTTATCTTATGTCTGTGCTGTGAAATTTACTGGAGCACTGATCTAACTTCTTTGTGTCCACAACCTAAACATGCAATCTGAATGCATCCTGAAGAACCTCCTACTCAGCCTGAAGGACCCTTCTCGGCCATCAGTACATTCCCCTCAGTGTAAAACACTCCAGGAGGCAGCTGTTTCACTCTGAGAGACCTTCAAGGACAACCTGCCTCATGACACCATCTCCTGCTTTAGCAATTCTTCACAGCCAGAAAGTTCCTACACATAATCAGAATGTCTATTGCTTTGAGCGGATCGCTTTTCCTTCTGTTCCATTCTCACTGGCAATGGAGAGCAGCTGGGAAGATTTCGATAGCTCTGTTATGAACGTGAAAGCTGTTTTCAAAACACTGCTGCGGTTTCCTTCCACCAGCCAAGTAAACTTGATTCTTTCTTTCACCATCTGTCACAGAGAAAGACGAACTTCTGCACACCTACCTATTTGTTAAGAGGATCACAATAACTGTGGAATGTGAGACTGTAGGGGGCAAAGAGTGACCACTGGTTATAAAGCCAGGCAAAGAGGGCCTGGAGGGTTAGCTCAGTGGTTCCAGCACCTGCTGCACAAGTGCAAGATCCTGAGTTCGATCCTGGTAACCACATACAATGCTGGGTGTGGAGACTCACGCACACCAGCAATCAATACCACATACCACAAGTGCCGGGCATGGTGGCTCACGCCTGTAATCCCAGCACTTGGGAGGCAGAGACAGGAGGATTGCTGAGTTCGAGGCTTGCCTGGGCACCATAGTGAGCTCAGAGCCAGCCTGAACTACAAAGCGAGACCCTGTCTAAAAAAAAAAAAAGCCAGGCAAAGAAATTATTATAATAGTTGCTGCAAGTGGACTCTTACTAGTTTTTTGTTTGTTTGTTTTTTTAAGGGAAAAACACACAGGGAAGTAAAAAGAACTACTTCTAGATGCTAATGTCCATCTGAATATAACAAGAAGAATGCTAGAGAAGAAAAAACTGAATAGGTAAAGCATGTTAGAGTACACATTTTGAAAAGACAAAAACCTGTGCTCCTCTGTTTGTACTTATCTATAAGGCCAAGTAGTGGAATATTATAATCAATAAGAAATGGGCTTTAGGGTCAAAAGACGGATGGAATTCCAACTCTGTCTCCTGAGTGACCTTGACGCAATTACTCCATCTCTTTGTGTCTGACTTTCTTCGATGCCTAATAGGTATAATGACAACATCTCTCAGTGAGTTATGGAAATGGAATTCGATATTGTAGTTGAAAGATTTCTAGGCTCACGGGAGGTGTTCAAAACGTTATAGAACCTATTACTCTTTAAAACCAAGTAGTTACTATGGGTCTTGGCTTTTAAAACTATCTTCAGAAGCCTCCTTGGTTTTGAATCTTGCAGATTCCTCTTCCCCAAAATTGAAAAATGGTTTCAAAAATGAGAGGCTTAGTTAGGTATTTATGAGTTCAAGGGATGCTAGTGTTAACTAACTGATGAGTTAATTATGTAGCTGTGAAATTAACGTTATCATTACTGAGCTAATAATAATAATAACTGTATAATAGCATTATTCTTATGGTGGAATAAGACCAGTGGGTGTTGTACCTGAAAACTAATGCAGAGCTGGAGAATACTTAACTCTCAAGTCTGGGTACAATTTACAAGCATCTACTGTATAACATATTATTGGCATTCTAATGACTACTATTTTCCCTCCTAGAAGATTCACATAGGAGAGAACAAATCCACTTCTTCCCACAAGGAAATTGGAGCTGCATGACGTTGGAAGCAGGGAGATGTTGATAGTGATAAGCCCTCTTCAGGCTGTGAAACACGTGCCCTTGTTGAGAAATATAGCAACAGAGCACAGGGAACCTAGCTTCTCTGAGCTCTTTCAGAGTCTCCTGTGATAATAGCCATTGAAATTTCAGCAGAAAAGCCCCTGGGGTCTTTAGACAGGCAGTGAGCACAAAGGTGCTAACAGGGATGTGAGCCCACCACAGATGGGGTGCCTTCCACAAGCCAGCATAAAGGGATGTGGAGTGAACGGGGTGGATGAACAGCATCCATTCAGCAAGCCAGCTCTATGGAAGTGAGGCGCAAGCAGGAGAAAAGCTCCTGGGGACATGAGTGTTGATGGATGTTGTCTAACCCCACATTAGAGGAGGTCTCTAAATCAGACGGACGTAGCTCAGAGCAGCCACAGCATCCCGGCTGCCTCCAAGGGACTTCGTGTCTCTCCCTACAAGTCCCAACCAGCCATGTTTTCCAGAGCCACGTGGAGGTTCTTTCCCTTTCCCTGGGAAACTCCACCCTGCACCCTAGGATGCCAGTGGACCCTTTCCCAGGATTATTTACAAAAAGTTACTGAATGTTAAAAAAAAAAAACTCAATAAAACATAGTTTTCAGGGATGAGCATCTTCTCCTTCCAGCTCCCCACAGGGTGTTGATTCATAGAGCCAGAGATGGCTCTGTTTCCTACTTCCTTGGACAGTAGACTAAGGTTTTATGGAGTCTAGGGATGGGCTACAAACTGGGGGCACTGCTCGATAAAGGAAAGGGCTGGGAACCCTGGCGCTGAACCTTGCTTTCTGGGTTCCCTGCATGGAACCTGCTGGGTAACCACCTGCCTCCTTATCTATAAAAAGGGACTCCTCACATCTGTTCCCATCTGAGGCTGCAGGCATCTTCATTACATGCCTGGAAATGATTAGAGAGAAGGATCCACAGCTAGTATCAGTCTTAACTATAATGGTCTTAATAAATATTTATGCTGTCCAATAAAGAAGTATGTGGTATTGGAAGGGGTTGTTTGCGTCCTGTTTAAGACGGGGACTGGGAAATAAGGGAAAGAGACTTCCTTGTCACTATTTATCATTCTTAGTTAACAATATGAGATATATGATGGCTGCTAAACAGTTTGGTGGCAGAACATCGTAAATGAAGTCTGTTTTCCCTGGAAACTGCATAACCATTTGAATTAATTTAATTTGAAATATCAAATTAAATTAAACTGCAGAATAATCCCCAAGGGAGAGCATATTTCATTTGCAATGTCTTTTGATGGAGTACTCCCTGCCAAAAGTTTTGCTTTGCATCTGGCTGCAGATCTAAATTTATTGCATTAGCTTTGAGAAGATTTTTAATAGAAAGTGAGATTAAAAGAAAACTTGATGGAAAATAAAGATGTTTGGGGCTGAAAACAACATTCCCCTAAACTTACTTCAAGAACTTCATGCTGTCTATATGTCTGTCTCTGGTCTCCACCCCAAACCTTGCAGCCAAGCTTTTTTTCAGACAGTGCAAATTAACCAGCACAGAAAACAGCAGAGGAAATTGGGCAAAATCTACTTGGCTTAAGGCCTATCTGTTAGATAATGGTTTTAGCAGATACTGGTGAAAGAGATCAACAGCATCAGAGAGGCAAGGAGTATGGATGCGAGGTAAAAAGATCAGCTTTAAAGTCACCAGAGAGTCTGTACGTTTGGTAGTGTCAGGGCACCTTGCTGTATTCTTCACAAGCTGTCTTCCCTTTCTGAGCCATCTCCCCCCTCAGTACAGTGAAAGTTCTCTGTTAAGGTTTCGGGCCTACAGGTTGGAAGGAGATGAAGGGATGGTGAATACAACAGATTCCTAAAGTAGAGGTTGCTCCAAATTCCCTCTTAGGAGATGACTAGTCTCTTTTTCCATGGAAAGACATTGAAGAAAATTGCACTGAGCAGCTGTCTGAAAGTTGATGCAGTGGGAATAATCTATTTCTTCTTCCTGGTGAGCAAATACACAAAGGGAGAGCCAGATGTGAAGGGAAGGCGTTTACTTAAAACAAACAAACCTGGCCCTTTAATGAAGGTTTCTGCAAGTTTAAATTGGGTCCACAGAATCCAGATAAGAGTATCTTAATCAAATAAAAAAAAGCATTGGGCTTTAATCTCCAGCACGTTTGTAACCTTCTAGTTTGTTTTAAATCTTGATTGGAAGAATTATCTTGACAAGAAAATTAGTAGTAAGCCAATAAGTCTATGGCCCAAAGATAGGGCATTAAATAACCAGAGGGGAAGAAAAATTTCTGGTTCAATGTCTTTGCTTGCCTACTACAGTTACAAACTCAGGACTACAGGCAAGTTCCTCTTGATTCCTTGCTCCAAAGTAAGTGGGGAAGTTTGTCACCACTTTAGCCACAGAGCCTCAAAGCACAGATAGTCATATTTAAAAAGATAAAGAACAGAGCAAGAAAAGAATTTAGCTTCATGAAGAAATGCTCACAAGCAGCTGTCACAGATAGAAAATCAGTGTGACCCTCTGATGCAAAATAAGAGTGGGAATTGATAAAGCATTTTTCTCCTCTCCCTGGTCACCTACAAAAGAACCAAATCAGAAGCTAAAAGAGAAAAAGAAAGAGAAATGGAGAAGAGGAAGAAGACAGTGTTACACAGAAGGTGTGTGTGTACAGAGTCAAAATACATCTTCCTGCAAGCTCCACATAACTCCTCTGTGCCATGTGGCTGCATTTTTCTATCCCTTTACCCCTACCCTGCATGTGAGCTTGCCCATTGGCCACAGAGAGAGGAGAGAAAGAGAAAGACACACACACACACACACACACACACACACACACACACACACACACACAGAGGCAGTGGGAGAAAACCCAGAACCCAATTTTGGAGCGACATTCTGTCTCAATACTCAATCACACCCAGTTGTTTCCTTGATATTCCAGTGTCATTAACTCACTAGCAATGCAACGAGCCTCTTTTATACCTTATCATTCATTTAGGGTGGCAGTTTTAGACACATCAAGAGATTTCTGTTTTAATCACCGATTATGTATTTGCCCAATAAAGCTCATATTGTTAGCATTAATATATACATATTTATAACTCGATGGAGCTAGACATAATTAAGTAGAAATGTTCAAATTAACAAGGATGGTAATCATTCAAAATGAGAATCCCCTGATGTCTTCCAGCCGACTAATCCACCCCCACCACTGCCACTTAAATTGCGTGTAGCAGAGATGTTCTGCCCACCCCTTATTTAAATATAAACACTTTAAAGTGGTCTGCCAAATGTAACAAATGATAAACAGAAAAATAATGAATGGCTTAATTGTATTGTATGGAATGTCAATTGTATGCTAAAAGCCCCAGTGGAGGAGGAGTTCTGGAAGACAAAGAAGCTTCCAGAGGACTGGTCTACAGAGGCAAACATGGCAGAACAGTGGGAGGTGTGGTCAGGGAAGATCAGAGCAACAGTTGGCCCAGACCAGGGTGGTGGCAGCATCATCCAAGCCCATGGAATGCCAGGGGCATCATTTCACCTCCCTGGAAGAGAGTGGCACCATATGCTCATCTTGGCTTCAGCAGTTACACGCAACAGGTTCCAAGGAGGAGGTGGCTGCAGCCCAGAGGCAGGTGGGGGAGGAGTGTGTCAAGGCAACAGTAAAATCTTCCCTTTGGGTCAAGCTGCTGCCATCACCCTCCAGTCTGTCCCCCTTCCCGTGTGCAGGACAGCTTTGTCCCTTTTTCACCCTGAGCAGTACTCTGAATTCAGTTTGGAGTTCATCTCTATCTCCCTGCCAGATTCACTGCTGGCATTTTATGTCTTCTTCCCCCAGTGAGATTAAAAACTTCTTAAGGCATGTGCTACACTTCCTTTCACTCCTAGAATGCTAGCACAGTCCTGAGCAGTTGCTCAAGAAGTAGCTGTCAAAATAGGATCAACGAAGAAAACTTTCCGGCAGAGAAAATTGGTGGTGTTGTGAGCTGACTCTGGACAAAGTCCATTTCCTGAAGGCATCATCACCCATGCTCAGGACGCTGGCTTCTCTGACTACCTGGCCAGACCCCATCCAGTGAGGCTTGGGGTGTGCCTTGCAACCAGCTCTCCCAGTTTTACACGCCATGTTATACACATCATTTCTGAACTTCTCAGAGGCCCATGCATGTCTGAGCACTGGCAATCAAGCATAAAGTTCTGGGGCAAGCTGTGAAATCTCCGAAATGAAAATCAATTCCATCTCCATTTCATGGAGACTAATGTGGCATTTACAACATAAACAATCACTTCTGTTAGGGAGGAAAATTAAAAGCTGTGCTACATAAAGGCACAATGTTTAAAGTTCTGGTGGAAATGAGCACTTGGCTTTGAGATGATTACAAAGGAATTGGAAAAAGGAAAAAAAAAAAACCAGAAAAGAAAAATTTAGCCCCAACAATTCAAAAGTGCAAAGGTTTCATAACACAAATTTGCTATGATTGAAACCATTGGCTTCAGCTCAGACCTTTGAGGGAGAGACAAAAACCTTGAGTATTTCCAAGCAATGTGGAAAAGGTGTTCAAGTACTCATCACAGTCATGTCATTTCTTTTCTTGATGATGTCAGAAGACAGAAATTTTCTATTGGGAAGGGCCCCCTATCTATATGATGAACAGGGAGCCCAGAAATTTAGGTTCCCCACAAAGTATAGATCTTTAAGAGTCCTTAGTCTGGGAGATTTTTCATTATATTATCCTTTGTTTCCCTGCTGTCACAATAGGATACCATGAGGTTCTGTGTAGAAAACACCAATGTTTACAGATTGAAATCAAAATTAAAGGTAGGAGAAGAAAACTGTCTATTAGAAGGGTAGGAATTGAGCTCAGCTCTTCCACTAGCTCAATAAGTTGCTCTGTGCCAGGATCCCAGCTCCCAAGAGGACTTAGTTTTCTCATCTGCAAATAGAGATGTTAGGCCATGTGATGCCCAAAAGAAGCTGTCGCTAAAATTTTATCTTCCTCTTATTCTGTATTAAACTACAACCAGCCATTCAACTGGCCTCATTTGCAAGGGAGATGGGGAAAACATATAAGCTGTGGCCAATCAGGAGGTGCACAATGACTGATTCACTAATTAGTAACTTCCAGTCTCATCATATAAGAAGGTACCTGCTTTACTATCCTGATATAATTTCAGTGAGCTTCCGGCTTTGGCTATTGAGATTCTCAAAGCCCTAGCCAGTAACTAACTGGCTTTTCTATAAAGCTGCCCAGGCAATTAAGAACATTAGCATAGAGGAATCTTTCTCAATTAGCTATTTTTAGAGTGGGCTGGAAATGCTGTCTTGCCATGTTTTAAAATTGTTATAATAGTACTACACTGTATTACCAGTGTCATGTGTGTATTTTTCAGTCTATTTTTGTTCTGCATCAAATAATTTGTAGTAATCCTACTTTGAGGGGTAGTTACTTTCCAACTACTTGAAGAGAAGTCAGATGAATTCCCAATAAAGGCAATCCTCATTAATTCCAATCTGAACATGGGACAACCCAGGGATTGCTGGTATAAACACATCAGTCAATCATTTCATCACATATCTTGATTTGCCTTGATCAAAGAAGCAATTTGTGTAACATCCTCTCCTCTCTCCCACTAATGTTGCTAATTTCCTTTCCATTGTAGAAGATAGATGGAAAACACCGTACAAATTACTTGCCATAGCCCCCCCCAAATGCTAATCACTTATGAACATCTAAGTTATGACTTGAGACCTTGCATGATAAGGTAGAAAACAGTGTTGATATGTACAGAACTATTATTTACCCGTGTCAAAAATAACTATCCTATTTGCATAACTGTGGGGCTAGATGGCAATTTTCACCTCAAAACTGCTTCTGTAGCAGAAAAAGCTCTGACCGATATGAAGTGTGGCAAGGTGCTACTTTTTTTAACCCTTACAAGATGGAACAAGGCCTCTCAGAATTAGATGTTTGAGTACTGATTTGGAAAATAAAAACTAAAACAATTAAGAGTCCTTTTCAAAAACTACATTCTTCCTGGATATACTGATACTATGTGGTCTTCCAAGGGGGTCATGGGCCCCCCAAGGGAGTCATTTGACAGTCTGGGGTGCAGGAAGAAACTTTTATTTTTAAATTCTATAGTATCTCTTTTTCAGAATCGTTTTAATATATATCAAACACAGAACTAGAGTATGGATATAATGTATTGAAAACTGTATGTATTCTGATGCATGCTATTTTTTTTTCTGATGAGGGCCTATGATAAAAGAAAAACCTTCAGAGACTATTGTTAGGAAATACACATTGTGATGGTGGCCAGGAAGGTGACTTACTTCTAAAGAGAATTTTCTAGAGAAAGAAGCCTATTAGCTGTGCTCTCAAATATATTCCTGGAGAAGGTAAGTGTTAGACATAAATATGTCTAACATTTTATATACCTTTTTTTCAGATAATAAAGAAATACACTGCTCTGAAAAACTATGCAGTTACCAAGACAGTCTCTCTTAAAGTGAGGAATCACAGGTTCAGTTCTGTTTAGGGTAGGAAAATATATCTGGAATGATGCTGTAGTTTGGATCCTGAATGGTCCCTACAGGATCATGAACTAAAGGCTTGGTCCCCAGGGTGGAGCTACTGGTAGGTGGTTGAGAAGCATCAGGAAGTAGGGTCTAGGGAAATGCAGTTAGGTCACTGGGATGTGACCTTGAAGAAGACATTGAACCCTGATCCCTTCCTCTTGCTCTGTTCACTTCCCAGCCTCCACGAGGTGAGCAGCCTTCTCCACCATGAATTTCATCATCATGTGCCACATGCAAACATGGAGTGAAATCTCTAGAACCACAAGCCAAAAGAAACAACCTTATCTGAGGTAGTTTGTCATAGTGGCAGAAAGCTAACACAAGACAGCAGTAGGTGTTTTCAGAGAATGGCCAAGAGAGAGAAGTAACCAGTTAAGCAAATCCAAGCAACAAGGCTTGCCATATTTATTTAGGCATCCTAATGCCTAGCCCAGCCTAACCCTCAACTCCCTACAAAAACAGAAGGACCTCTGAGATTTCACATGGCTGTTTTTTGCCTAGCACCATTCTCTCCTTATCCCCATTAGCTTTCGGCTCTTGTTCCACATCCATTCAACCACAAACATTTAGTGGGTATTTAAGATGTGCCAGATGTGGTACTGGCAATCTTGAGATTTTCTATTCTTCCCTGCTCTGTCTGGGGGTCACTGATAGGTCTCCAGGCAGGAGTTTTTTTTTTTGTTGTTGTTG
>PVIC010001018.1:29846-101140 GCA_004025085.1 Thryonomys swinderianus
TAGTTCAGGCTGGCCCTGAGCTCACTATGGTGCCCAGGCAAGCCGCCGCGAACTCAGCAATCCTCCTGTCTCTGCTTCCCGAGTGCTGGGATTACAGACGTGAGCCACCACGCCCAGCATTATATGTGGTAACCGGGGATCGAACTCAGGTCCTTGCGCTTGCGAGGCAGGCGCCGGAACCACTGAGCTAACCCTCCAGGCAGGAGTTTTGACAGACTGCCAGCTAATGACTTCTGTTTATTGTTCACTGCTCCCCTAGTGAGAAACCTGGAACACCAAGTATGTTTCAAGCAGAGTTGTAACAGGAAGAGTAAAGGTGAGAGCTCTCACTGAGAGTGAAGCCTTCTGTGCTTCACCTATCTGCACTGTCCTCACTTCAGAGAGCTCCATGTCAGTACTCATGTGCTTTTTCAGGGAACTATTAAAAAATCCTCCATTCATTTTTGAGAACCTCCGTCATGTTCCCTCCTGGACTTGATGACAGAGAGCTCCAAAAAACCACCTTGGAGTCAGTCCTTGTTCTTCCTGAGACTGCGCAGGAGTTGGAAGAATTAAATACAAAGCCAAGACTACAGAAAAGCACTATCACAGAGCAGAACAGGGGAGATCTCTTGTCAGGCTAGGAAGAGTTGAGAGGCAGTTGTGATGTGCAAGACTTAGTGTAGGACTTGGAATCGGGATCTCAGTTTTCTCTCCATAACTCACTGGCTATGTAAACTTGGCCAAATTGCTTCTTTCAATCTTTCAATCTCAATTTCCCTATAAATAGAATGGGAATGATAGTATCTCCTGATAAGACTGTTTCTACGATTAAGTGAAACGTTGGATGTGAAAATGCTTTATAAGCTAGAACATGTTCAGAACACTTTAGAAGTTACTACTAATGTAGAAAGATTAAGGAATGCTTTATGCTGTTGCCCATTATACTTTCTAAAATAGATACTGTTTAACCTAAGTGATGTGAGAGCTGGTGGCCAATTTCTCTAAGAATTCTGTGGTGGGTGATGTAAGGGATGGGTGTGCCTATTTCCTCCAATCCATCCTTCCTTTTGAAGAATCTGCTAGGGCTTGAAATACTTATCCTGACTACTTTGAGAAGGACAAAGCTGTGGTTGATGGGTCTTTGGGCCATGCAAAGCCTAAAAGAAGAAAGATGGTAGTCACGCTGGGGTGTATCTATTCTCTATTCAGGGAGTTTATTGCTGGACTCCCACAGATGGAACCATGATGGAGAAGCTTCTCAGGAGAGATTCCTACCCATTGAAGCTTAGCAGTGTAGGTACGGTGACTTGCTTGCTCCTGCTAGTCACCCAAAAACTTCAAACAAGACAGATCAGAACAGAATGAACAATCACTATCCAGTATCTAGTCTTTCTGCCTCCATGCTAAAAAAGGGTGGGAAAACCTCAGTTTCATTCCCTGCTCCTTTCTCCTTTGGTGCAGTGCACGGTTAGAAATTTAAGTGCCCTGAGATACCAGGATTAGTGAACTAGAAGAGAATTTAGAATGTCAAGGCATGTCTAACTCATGAAGCAGCCAATATGATTACACTGTAATCATCTTGTGGAAATATAATGACCATGTAATTCTAGTGCATCTCCAGATCTTATGTGGTCCACTAGTAGGGCCCCAGCTCAGGCTCTGAGAGTTACAGAAGAATTTAGATCTGTACTATTTTATCTTGATTTTGTCTTCATTCCCATAAAATCTTTTAGGGAGGAAGCTCTTCAGGAAGTTTCTCTCTGCTTCCAATTTCATTTTCTGAATTTCCTATATCTGAAGGAGGTCTGATGCCTCCTGTTTGTTCATCTTGGCTTACTATCTTTTCCCAATATGGGTGCTACATTTTGTAGCAGAACCACATGGCTAGGGATTTCAGTTGAGATGGTCTGACAAAGCAGATGTGTAATATTCATTAGAAGTTGTGCCAATGGAGCCTATAGTCCCAGCAACTCAGGAGGCTGAAGCAGGAGGGAGCACTTGAGTCTAGAATTTCCAACCTGGGATATAGTGAGACAAAATTACTAGCTATTCTTTCATATCCATTCTATTCTTTTTAGTTACTATTAAAGGACATGCAAAATACTAGTAACAAATGTGACTGCTCAGATGAGCACTATATTGCTCAACCTCCATTGCAGCTATATAGTCAAATAGTGGCCTGTGGGATGTATGTGGCATGGATCTGTATAGCTTCTGAATTATGCTCCTAGGGATTGTTTCTTGCCTTCCCATTGATGGGAATCTAGGTACAACAGTGGGAGCTAAAGCAAACTTTGTGGACCAGAGACGGAAAACCCTGAACTGCTGTCCTCCTCCAGAATGCTTTCAACAACAACAACAACAAAAATTTTTTTTTGGTTTATAACACTGCTAATATGAGCTTTGGCTACATGACTCTGTGCGAAATCCTTTGCTATAGAGATCTTCAGCAAAACCCCCTGAGAATACAGACTCATGTCAAACTTTCCTTCACCTAACTGTCTAGCATATTCTACATGGCTTAAGGCCAAATAGGAGCCAAAGCAAAGCTCCACTGAATGCAGGGCTATCTTTTGCAATATCCTCTCTAACTTATCCTTGGTTCTGGAATTTTCCTATGTTTCTTTACTTCTGTTTGGTGATAGCTGACAGCCCTGGAAATATACTGCCAAAGGCCACACATGTTCAGGGCTCCTGGTATTCGAGTTTGAGAACAAGACAGGGTAGGTGGAGAGGAGCAATACCCAGGAGTACTGTCCCCATTCCAAACACACTGTTCTCTCTGCCTGGTATAAAGGAGAGAATGCTGTTCTGGGTTTTGGGGCTGATCCTGGCTCTGTTACCAGTCTTGTAATCTTGTACAACGCTCCTCCTTGAACCAAGTAAGGGAGTTAGAATAGATGATTTCTAGAGTGTCTTCCAATGTTTGCATTCTATAATGTGACAATTCCATGAGTAGCCTCGTGGCTCTGGAGTCATCTTAAATGCATGAATTAAAGTTCTGCATCTGTGCCAACAGCAGAGTAGAGCAGAGCAACTCCACTCACTTCTCATCACCTGTTCAGCATTTAACAGGGACCAGAGTTCTGGTGCTGGGAGGAGCAGCATAGGGTGAAGGGGATGGGGGGCATCTCAAATGGATCAAATAAATAAAGATCCTTCTCTGAGGGAGTCTAGTCTTCTGGGGCCAAGTGGCCTGTGTTAATGTGCATACACAGAATCCCTGGGAATAACACTGAGTTACTAGTGAAGTGTAACATGGCTCCAGTAAGGGGTCAAAGGTTTGGCAGGAAGTGTGCAGTGGGGGATGGGCCAGCACAGGGTCCAAGCCAGTTCTCTCTACTTGGTTTCTGATCCTGAGTGAATTTCCAAGCATTCAGGCCTCAGCTTCCTTCTTGAGAAGCAAGGGCGATGGACCCCCCCCCCCCCGTGTAGGTGAGGTCATTGTTCTTTAAAGTTCCCAGTGCACAGCTGGCACCACGTATATTCTGGCTGTTTTGCTCCTCATTTCCTTCACTACTTCTCTGATAATTGCGTCTAATAGTCTAGTTAAGGCTCCTACTCGGTTTCTAGCCACATGTTGATTTTCCTGCGTGCTTCCCCTTGACTTCTCCATTTTCCTGTGTTTCTCCTTCCTACAACTCTGCCTCCCCCATCTGTGGCAAAGTTCTCCCATCATTCCTTGTGTAGAGGGCAGGGAAAGGTGGGGTCATACAGATGCCCAGTGATATTTTAGAAGTTCTAATTAAGGGATGATTATGCATGCCATTTGAGTTTTAAAAGGGATTCAGTTCAGAATGAATGACGCGTTAACTTCTCCCCCATCTAACCCACTCATCCACATCCTCTGGGCAAATGAAATATAATTGAGTATCTCCAGAAAAGGCATCAGATGGCAGGTCATGCCAGTCAAGGGTAGATAGCATCAGTGCCCTCAGTCTTAGCAAATGTCCATTCTGTCATGTGTCTTGCTTCTTACCACCTCTTTGCTACTAGCTGTAGATGAGGAAAAATGACTGCATCATGTTGAATCCCACCTCAAATGGAAGTTAAGGGTTTGTCTTACAAATAAGTGGCAGTGTGGAGTTGGGGTATGTGGCCCCTGTTCGACTGCAGAGGAACAACAGACATACCACCCAGAATGTTCCCATTTCAGCTGATCTTGGGAGCTAAGCAGGATCAGGTCTGGTTTTAAGGATCTTCTTTTACAACCATCTAGACACCAATCTGCCTCTGAGGTGTCTGCCAGCTTTCTGAACCAATGACAGCTGGAACTTACCTCCCAAACACTCCCCACTCATCCCACAAGTCCTAGTGATGTAGCTTTGCATTAGTTAGAGCACATATGGATGTGTGAACCCTACACACACTCTTCTAATGTAGGTCACGCAAGCCTGGCTCATGCTATTTCCACATGAGTGGGATGTAACACCCAGATACTTAAGGCCTGTGCTATCACCTTCTGGGGCCCACAAACATTACTATTTTCACAGTCCTACTTCAGCACTCAGGGAGGTAATTCTTGTTTGGCCTGGCCTCAGGCCAAGGTTCCCTTTCTCTTGGTTTGGATCCTCTTTCATAAACCATCTAAATGTCAGTCATATAGATAAGTCAGCTCTTTCTTTCAAGGACAAGAGTTCCTTACTATACTTTCAGAGATCTGAGGAACAACAGCATACAGGCAAAATAGCAAGAGATCTCAGCAAAGTGACAGTCATGACCTTCCCAGAAATGGAGCAGAAGACACTTGTCAGGGATCAGAGATCCAGACTAAGGAGTCTCTGGAGTCTTCAAGATGGCTGTGGCTACAGAATGGAAATGGAGGAGCCCTTGATGGTCACCAGGTACCCCTGGCCCAACTGTATTCTATGGCTCTGAAAATTCTTTCTACTGACTAGTATTAATTTTCCCCCTCTTGCCCAGGACATCCCTTGGCCGCAGACACTATGATGGTTCCTGAGGTGGCAAACTAAAGACCACTGTCAAAGCTTCAATAGAGGCTGTGCCCACCGAAGGCCTAGGAGTGGCATCTAGTACAGAGCCAGCAGTGGTATCTCTGAGCCTAACAGAGAACATTCTTTCAATCTTTCTGATTATATGTATTCAGAATGCTCCATCTCAATGGGTTATGGCTTCTGCATTTAGCAGTGAACTAAAACAATGTTTTGAAAATTGCCAGGTCATGATTGTTTACTTCTCTAGTTATTTTTATTTAAGAAATCCCTTTTCCTTAGGGGGCAAGTAAGAGGGTAATACTGTAATTTTCTTCACTATCTCCCTTTAATGAAGCTGAAGGTCAGTCAAAAGGAGTCCAACTGTTTTAGAAGTGACCCAGTCACAAAGCTCATCACAGCCAGAAGAGTCCATGGGGGCATTAATGACTCCCAACTCCTAAAGCCTGGCTGCAAGGTGAAGAGTGATATAGCCAAGTATTCCAACGAGGGTCAAGCGCATTTTTCCTCAGGCGTCTTTACCCCTCACTTGTACATGGGTAAAGAAAGACCTCTCTCCTCCTCTTGCCCCATAATCAAGTGTGTACCATTTCCATTGCAACTTTATTTTGCACAGTCCATTAGCAGCAGCCTGTGCTTGACCGCATGGGGAGAAGACTCAGTGAGCAAGTTCTCCTCTCTGTTTTGGTGTTTACTTCCCTTGTCCCACTGTCCATGGCTATTGACAAACCTCCTGGAATGGCATCTGCTGTCATTTTATCTGCAGTGTTGTGATTATCTCTTGGGTGTTTCGACTAACTGTAGCCCCCCCCCGCCCCGCCCCACTCTCTGTCTCTATCTCCCTGTCCTTTCCTCTCCCCTTGTCTGCCTGGCCTTCAGTTGGCTAAGAGCAGTGGAGCTCAGAACAGATAGCACTTCATCCATTCCTGACAGCCTCAGTGCTGTAACAGGGGCCTGCCAAACCCATTATGGTAATGACAGCACTGCAGAATTACAATACTCATTCCTGGGTGGGGAAGAAAAAACTAAAGAAAGGGGGCAGGGTCAGAGTCTTGTGCTATTTTGCTTTCTTTCACTTTGTTCTTCCTAAGATGCGGCACTGTCCTCTTTTTTTTCTTCTCTTTCCGTTAAAAAGATAAAGATGGGCTATACTTTCCTCCCCTATACCCAGGCAGAAAACAAAAGCCCAGGCAAGGGCTGGGGGCTGGAAGCTTGTGAAGGAATCATCATGAAATCTGGACCTCTAGTCAAATTTCCTCTGGAAGGGTCCTACTGTGTAGCTCAGGCTGGTCTTGAACTTGAGATTCTCTTCTCTCAGCCTCCTGAGTTCTAGTATTACAAGTGTGAATGCCTGATCCTGTGATGCAGGATACCAATCTTAGGCCTCCCAACTTCATTCAGTGTGGCTGTTAATAATCTAGTTCTTCTGGCATTTTCTCATATAATTCATTTTGTCATTTTAATTGAAAAAATTTACAGGATGGAGGAATAGTTTTGCAAACTATTTATCCAACAAGGTATTACTATCAAGAATATATAAGGAAGTAAAAAACTCAGAAGGAAACTAACAAGAAAATCCAATTAAAAAGGGGCAAGTGACTCAAAAAACTATTCTCAAAAGAAGATACACACTCTACAAGTCTGTAGAAAAATACTCAATATCTCTGATCATCAGGAAATTCATACCAAAGTTAGAGTGAGATATCTCACCCCAGTTAGAAGGGCTATAATAAAAAGGAAAAAAGTGATGTGATAAGGACGTAGAAAGAGAAACTCTTACATTGTTGTGGGAATGTAAATTAGTAGAACCACTATGGAAAACAGTATGGAGATTTCTCAAGACATTAAAAATGGAGTTATTATATTATTCAACACTCTCACTACTAGTCATTTATTTAAAGGAAATAAAATGAACATTAAAGAGATTCCTGCACACCTACATTTATTGCAGTAGTATTCACAATAGCCAAATCAACAAAGATTTCTATCAATAGATATATAAAATGCAGTGTACATAAACAATGGAAAAGGGTTCAGCCACAGAAAAGAAGAAATCCTAACATGTAAACCAACATTAACTGGACTGGAGCTTTTAATATTATGTGAAGTAAGCCAAGCACAGAAAAAGTAGTACCACATGATTTTACCCTTGTGTGAAATATTGAAAAAACAATTAGTATGGATTTATTGTGTGTGGTGGCACATGCCTGTAATCCCAGGATTCAGGAGGATGAGGCCAGAATATTGGCATAAGTTCAAGGTCAGCCTAGGCTGCACAGTGAGTTCAGGGTTAGCCTGGACTACACAGTGAGACCCTATCTTGAAAAAACAAAAAACAAAACAGAACTAGGGAGCAAAACAGTGGTTACTGGAGGTCAGAAAGGGGTAGAGGTAGGATATAGGAGGAAATTGTTTAGTGGTTAAAAAGTCACAGCCAGATAGGAGAAATAAACATTGGTGTTTTACCCACAGTGTGACTACAGTGGACAATATTATATCCTATAACTCAAAATATACAGAAGGGAGGATTCTGAATGTTCGAATCATGAAGAAATGATAAATGTTTTAGGTAATAGTAAACTAATTGTCTTGAGTTGATTGTTACACAGCCTGCAGATGTATGAGAACATCACAATGCACCCCATAAAGATGTACAATTATGTCATAAAATTATTTTTAAATAAGTACAGAAAATACAGATAAGCAAGCATGGATTCCTAAGCCAGCAAACAAATTTTCAGGCAATTCATACTGTCATTTGGGTCTTGGGAAGCTAACCATAAAAGATCCTGTACTTTATAGTGGGACTAAGAGTCTTTCTTTATTGTTTCCCCATTGGGGTCTATATACATGGAAGCTCTTTGCTGAAGTCTGGATAATCCCGGCAGACACTTCCAGAATTAACTTTCTTTCTTGGGCTAGGGGGAATAGGGTGTTGTGAAACTTAATGATCATCTTTCTGACTAGGGATCATAAAACACTGTTGACAATTATGATAATTAAAGTGATTTGCCTACAGTAATTAGTCTCTAGGACTCCCTTGAGGAGGGAAGATGAACTAGTTGCTCCATTTTGCCTGTGGGCCAACTGAGGCACAGAGTCCAGGTCAAAGCACTAGCTCTGTACTATCATAAGAGGCCGGCAGAGCCACACAGACTGGGGGTTGTGTATAGAGAAGGGGTACAGGGTCCACTCAGCATGGAGGGGGGGAGGGCTCGCTTACAGCAAGCAGAGATGTGCCAGGAACAGAGGCACCCTGAGAGCCCCTGAGTGGGGATATTTGGGAACAACACTGGAATCACACACATATCAGTGAATACCATGTTCAAATGCGAGACAAAGGGATACAGGATAAGGCTGGCTCAGAACCACCCTTTTCCTCTATGCTTCTACCAGCTTGATAGTCAGAAGACTTGAAAAACTTGAAGTATTTTCTGCCTAATCTGACAAGGTGACAGTGGTGGGTGGCCTCCTTGTGGCAAGAGGCAGAACTTATGCCCTTAATAGGCAGGCTACTTAGAAGGAATTCCTCTCTGAGATTTTGCCTCACCTGTGCCTGCAGAGTCTATTTCCCAGGACTGCAACAGAAATAGACAACTAATTACAGGGCAGCAGGGAACACCACAAGGATCCTAAGCCTCAGGCTTATGTTCTGGTTTGCCCTATGTGACTTTAAGTGGCTGTTTATCCCCTCTGTGATCTAGTTTGCTGTTACATGTGGATAGTGATGTTAGCAACATAGGTAACTGAAATGCTGGAAGCAGGCTGGTTTCCTTTTGACTCTTTTAAGAGAGCGCTTTGGACATTCAACCCGTCAACTGAGAACCTATTATATGTTCAACCTGGTGCTTTGGAAGTTTAAGAGAGGAAACTTGTCCTAAGAATCCAGCAAAATAATTAATGTTGAATGGCTATGTAGAATTCTCTGCCAATATTGGTTAATGTTATATGGTTGATAATTAGATTAGTGAGGTAAAGTTCAGGCACAAGAAACTGTCAGAAACCAAGCCAAGCAAAAGACAATCATATGGTACATTATCTTATGAGAATGATAAGTTCTCTAGTGTCCCTGTGAGCTACAGAAAAAGTTGAAGTGATCATGATATCTTATGTGAATACTTTTCCACTCTCAAAACCTTGTTGTTCCTCCTAGCAGCCTCATTCACCAACTGTCATTTATTCATTTATTCTATCTGTCCTTTGTTCTACCATCCATGCATACATGCATCCATCCATCCACCTATCCATCTATCCATCCATCATCCATGTATCTACCCACCCATCCACCTACCCATGCATTCACCTATCCATCCACCCACCCACCCACCCATCCATCCATACACCCACCCACTCACCCATCTGTCTACCTACCCATGAACCAATCCATCATTCATGCATCCACCCACCCATCTAACTACTATCTGTCCATCCATCCATCCATCCACTCACCCACCTATACATCTACCCAGCAATTCTTCCACCCACACCTTCATTCATCACCACACACCTGCTTATTCCACAAATTCTGAGTGCCTATTAGGTGCAGGTACTCTGGGTCTCAGGCTTCTGGGAATGCCTGTAAATCAAGCAAGAAGGCTGGGAATCTTATTAATTAGTGGCTGAAATAGATAATATAAAAACATAAATAAGATAGATTCAAATAGACGTACAAAGGGAATAAATACAATAGGACAAAGGGACAGATGGTGTGGTCAGGTTGGACGCTTGGGGTATATGGTATTTGAGCTGAGATCTGACTGTGAGAGCCTGGGGGTGGGGATGAAATTAAGGAAAGAGAGTTCCAGGTGGATGAAACAGTAAGTGTGAAGGTCCTGAGGTGCGAACAGACCTGTTCTCCTTCAGGAAAAAGAAAGAAGGTTGCTGAGGCTGGAGTCTCTAGATCCTGAAGGGCAGATATGCTGCATGATGTCTGAATGGGAGGCACGGCCAGACATGGAGGATAATCTGTGTGAGCCCAGGTAAAGACTTGACACTGCTTCCTACATGCGAGAGCCCATGAATGCATTGATTAAGCAAAGAAATCACATGCTATGCTTTGCATTTCACCTTTTTTGTGTTTGTAGTTTCCAAAGCACAGATTTTCCTGCTCCCCAGAACTTCTCTTCCACACCTGTTTACCTGCCAGACTCTTCACAGCTGCTGAGCTTGCAGGCAGACCCCTCTTCCTCTCTGAAGCCTTCCCTGGCTTTCCACATATCCTACCCCCTGCCAATCACTCCTTTTCTTTGCTCTCATGCTCCCTCTAATAGTGCGTGCAGTCAAATGCATTGCCATTACTTCCTTACATGTGTCTTTGCTAGTGAGAGTCTGGACAGGGCAGGGGCTTAATAGATTGGATAAGGGCCAGCAGTCAGGGTAGGCTCCATGGAAGCGAAGCTTGAGGGATGAACAGAATTTTGATCGATGGTGAAGAGAGGCCGGTATCACACAAATCCTACAATATCTGTTCAAGTCCTCATGAGACATAATTGGAAAGACATTATCATGGAGAAGGGGAAGCTGCCCCTAGTGAAAACCACAGGATAGATGATGCTTTGTATATGATATCCCTGCATTCTACATATTTCATTTACTGTTGAAATGCATGGACAGACTTCTCAATCTATGGCTTCCTTCTTTCTTTTCTTCAACTAACAGCTTTTAATTAAATGTCTCTTGAACATTTTGCATGATGGTAGGCCCTATGAAGGATAAGCAAGCACCATTTGTCTTTGGTGAGTTCATATGTTGCAATGTCCAGGGGAGAAAAAGGATCATGCAAGTTCTATTTGGAGCTCTGAAATCAGATGATACATGGCTCTGAGTATTGACTCTGAGGAGCCATATAATCTTGGGTAACTCTAATCCTCAATTTCCTGTATTAATTAAATAAAGGTGACAACCCACTTACCCATGGGGATACAGCCCAAAACCCCCAATGGATGCCTGAAATGATAGATAGGACCTTGCACTGTATATCTGATCCCTGAGGAGGCTACTAAATGGGTAACAGGTAGGTAACATATAAACATGAATACACCAGGCAAAGGGATGATTCCCATTCATGCAAGACAGAGTGATGTGGTGCAGTTTTTATTGTGTTTCTCAGAAGGACACACAATTTAAAAAATTATTTCTGGGATTTTCCATTTAATATTTTCAGACTATGGTTGCTTTAAGAAACTGAAACTGCAAAGCCAAACTGTGAGTGAGTGGGGGACTACTGTACCCACCTAACAGGGCACTCAGTAGAATAATGAGTTCATACCTATGGCTCTGTGAATATTAGCTATTGTTTATTATTATCTTCCCAACAGTCCAATGGGAGGATTTGTGAATCCTATTAAAAATATCCTGGTGGGACATGTGTGTGTGTGTTTCCCCAATCCTTCACTTCCACTATTCTAAGGCTTCAGAGCCCGAGTAAAGTTCAGCTCAGCTTGGATCAGTGACTGCTGGCAGGTGGGAAGCCTAAGGCAGGTGGGGCATCAGGGGCTCCCTGCTGTGTCTGTGCTGAGGGTTCACCTCTGTTGTCTTCTGGTTTTAGGCAGAATCCATCTATTCCTTTCATTTGCTTCTCTTGCCTAAAATATGTCCCAGAAAGATCATGCACTGATTTCCCCTCTGAACTCCAGACACCCAGAAGAGCTTTCTGCTCTTTCTCCGTAAGTCACTCACTGTTCTCCTCCCTGCCCTATGGTCACAGTGGCTTTTGATGCCAGTGAGTGGGTGAAGAAAATCAGATTCTGTGTGTGATGTGATTCATTTGCACAGGGAATTTTGAATAGAAAATAATCATCTACAAATGGCAATGAACAGAATCGTTTTTTTTTTTAACAGAATATTTTAAAGGTGCTTTGATGATTATAAAATGGAAGGTTAAGCATATGCAAGTAAGTATGGAAGGGACCCTTCTGTACAGGTCTTGAATGCTTCGCTGTTTGTGCTCAGTCGTGCCAAATGAGAGAAGTCGTTCCAGGTTTCAGTGTGTGATCCTTGTACCTCTTCCTCTGAGACATCACTGGTGAACGACTCAGCGCGACCTCTCCCTGAGGCCCTTTGCTCTAGTACACATCATACTGGAGCACAGGCTAGGGTACTGCAAATCAGTACCATTTGAAGATGGAAGGGACGAGAAAGAAACTGGCACCAAGTCTTGTGGTCGCTGTTTTTACAGTTGATGTCGCAGTCCACCCTGAAGGAAGCTTTCTTCCCTCACCTTTTAAAAAACGGATGAGGAAACAGAGGTTCAGAGAGGTTAAATGACTTGTTGGAGGCCAGTTAGCCCATGCTTGTAGAGCCCATCATCTCTCCAATGTGCAATGCTGCCTGCACTTTTCTCTCACTTTATCACTTTATTTGAAACTGTTATTAGTTGTCCACCTATATAGTTACTTGTTGGCCTCTTTCTTAGCCTTGGTATAGATTTTACAAGGGCAGGAAGACAGTGTTTTTGTATTCCACACTACTGCATAGAGTGGTTCTCTTGATGTCCTTTTGTTCATTTGCTGAATAAGTGAATGAAGGAATGAATGATTTCCTCTGCCTCAGGTGAATCCTAGAAGTAGCCAGCGTAAGTTCGTCTGAGATCATTTGACATCTTTATCAAAAAACACAATTAAGGGCCGGAGATTTCGCTCAGTGGTTCCAACGCCTGCTTTGCAAGCACAAGGCCCTGAGTTCGATCCCTGGTAACCACATACAATGCTGGGCATGGTGGCTCACGCCTGTAATCCCAGCACTTGGGAGGCAGAGGCAGGAGGACTGCTGAGTTCCAGGCTTGCCTGGGCTACATAGTGAACTCAGGGCCAGCCTGAACTACAAAGTGAGACCCTGTCTAAAAACAAAAAAAGACAAAAAACAAAACACTATTGAAAACAAAACTATGTCTTCACCTGAAACAATAAATTTGGTCCTAGTTAACCCAGCAGGTAGTCACAGTTTTGTCTTGCAAGAATGTCCCCCTGAAATACAGTTCTGAAGCCCATCTCTACATCTCCCTTGTAGATAGGTAGAGTGCACATCAATAGCAAATATCCTCTTGTCTTAGCTATGTTCTCATCTTCCTAAATGCAGTCCAGTGTCCTTAAACCTCTTCTCCTGCATCAGAGGGTGGAGACATGGACATTCTTGCAAAAGCAGGGCTTTTTCACTTGTCTGAAGAACGAGAGGCTGCCAGCTGACTCTTGAGACAGAGAGAACCAGTGCAGACCTTCACCAGTGGCTGAGCACTGCTGTATTTTAGTCCTTCATCAGAGTAGGTTTAGAAAACTTTGATGAAATCTACTAGTTGGGAGGAATGATGCTCTACAAATTAAAAACAATAAACAAGTATAAGATTTGGGATTGGGATCTGAGAGAAACACTAATTCCTTCCTAATCCATTATTGTACTGTGAAGTCCCCAAAGTCAATGGTGCTAAGATGGGTTGTGGGGTACAGACAACCAGGTGGTAGGCAAGCAGGTGGAAGTCCAGGCTTAGGAGTACCTGAGGCAAGGATGCCTTGTAATTGAAGAAGAAATTTAGGAGGAAGCTTCAACTGCTCTTTTCCTAATGCACTTTTGACAACTTTGTGCAATATCTCTCTTCTTGAAGCTCAGAGAGCAAGACGGGCAGGTAAGTAAGCACAGTGGGGACGAACAGGAAGGAGCAAAGAGGAGTAGCAAGTTGTTAGATGACATTTTCAAAAGGCATCTCTCTCCTTTGTGGTCCTCCCTAGCCCTTCACTGCTACAGTGCTGAAGCTTCAGAGAGGCAGCCAGCATTTCTCAGGAGGCCCACAGTCACATGCCGCCTACTGGCCTGTGCTTAGAGTGCCCTGTTACCTTCTGCTTTGGGGATTTCTTCCTTGGAGCCAAGTAACTACTTTTTTGCTGGTTAGATTGCAGGGCCCTTGCTCCAGTGCCCATGCCATTCCTCCTAATGAATTTCTATCTTAATTTCCCCAGGTGATACTTATGGATGTTAGAATTCAGGTCCTGGATTTTGTCACCTGAAGTAAAGGAGGAGGATACAATGGAAACATTTAGTGGCACTGGCCTTGGGCAAACCTCTGTAATTCCCTATAATGTTTCAAAAGGGGAAAGATGGTCTTTGTCTCATTTATTGAACTGTTAGACTTCTAAAATACTGGAAATGGGTAATCTTTGAAATCACTGGGCTTAAATCTTTTTATTTTGTAGGTCTGCACGGATTAATTTTATGTGTTCAATGGACTGGGCCATAGGCCCCAGACCTTGATCAGACATTCTGGATATTTTGATGAAAGTGTTTTGAGGAGAGATCAACACTGAATGAATAGCCTAAGTCAAGTAGATTGCTCTCCATCCTATGAATGAGATGCATCCCATTCCTAGAAGATAAAAACAAAAGAGTGACCTCAGAGCAAGAGGAAATTTGGCCTGCGGAAAGCTTTAGGCATGAATTGCAATACTGGTTACTTCCTGAGCACAATGGCTAGACCTACATGTTGTCCCTGCCTCCATTTGAAGGCCTCATGTGCCCATAGGAAGGGCTTTTTGGAGGTGGCTGGATCTAGGGTCTGTGATACTGGGGTTAAAAATGTATGATAACTAAATGGGTTTAGCATAATTCTAGATGTGTATAATAGAAGTCGCAAGTTGGGTGTTACTAATCAATAGCCTTATAGTCTGGCTGGAATATAAAGGGCGAGAAGAAAGGCAGATTTTGTTCCTTTGATGCTTGCTGCTCACTGCCTTCTGCCTGTCATGCCATGAACTGTTTCTCCTTTGTTATGCTCCTCTTCCATGTCACCTTTCCTGGGAACCAGCTGACTGTAGACTGAAACCCCTACAAACTGTGAGCCAAAACAAACCTTTCCTCTTTTAATTTTGGGTTCCAGGTATTTTGTCTCAGTAATGAGAAAAGTAAATAATATACTCTGTCTCCAGCATACACCCTGCTAGGCAGATTTTGGACTTGTCAGCTTCCATCATTGTATGAGACAATCCCTTAAAATAAATCTCTTTCTCTGTTAATCAGTTTTGCATCAATATAACTAAATATCTGAGTTAATTAACTTTTAAAGAGAAAAGGGTTGTTTTGACATACTTTCAGAGATTCAGTCAGTGATGAACTGGCTTCTTTGCTTTAGCCCTATGGAAAGACAACACACTGTGACAAGAGTGTGTGATAGAGCAAAACTCCTTATATCATGAACCAGGGAACTAAGAGAAAGACAGAAAAGATCTGGGGTCCCACAGTACTCTTCACAGGCACTCTTAATGACATAAACATTTCTAACTAGGTCTATCTCTTAAAGGTTCCACCACCTTGCAGTAGCACAAAGCAGAAGATCAAGTTTTTAGCATGAGGACTTTTAGGGGACATTAAGGTCCTAACTGTAGCACACATTCTGTTGGTTCTATTTCTTTACAGATTCAAGACCAAAAGAACACTAATGTCAGATTTAGATCCTTACTCTCTAGAGATAAGTAAAATCAATGGACACAATTTATAATTCTTATGAGGGCCACTGGCTTTGGTCATAAGAAGGGCATGAGGCTGTGTGTGTGTGTGTGTGTGTCTGTGTGTGTTCCTGTGAGCTCATGGAGTGGAAGGCCTTCATATCTTATATGTCTCTATTGTCCCAGCCCCTAATATTGAATCTAGCAGACTCTTGGTGTTTAGTAATTGATGGATGCAAATACTAAATACTTGAATCCTTCTAAGGTCTTTCTAGAGCTCCAGAAGCAGAACACATCCTGGGGAAGAGAAGAGCTTGTCTTTTGCCCACAGCCCCCTCCATTATATATACTCTCAAATAACAACAAGGCTGGGTGAAGGCACAATGTCTTTCACTGGAGGAAGAAGTCATGGTGCCCCTCAAGGACAAGAGAGTTAAGGGACAAGAAACACTTTTTTTTTTTGAGACAGGGTCTTGCTTTGTAGTTAAGGGTGGCCCTAAGCTCACTATGTAGCCCAGGCAAGCCTTGAACTCAGCAATCCTCCTGCTTCTGCCTCCCAAGTGCTGGGATTACAGGCATGTGGTATGTGGTACTGAATGCTGGTGGACGTGAGTCACCAAGCCTGGTATTGTTGTATGTGGTTACCAGAGATTGAACCAGGGACCTTGTGCTTACCTGGCAGGCACTAGAACCACTGAGCTAAATCTCTGGCCCAAGAAGGACTTTTGATGGCCACTTTCCTAGGCATTATGTGTAAGCATTTAAATAATATTTATGTAAACATAAGAAAAACATAGTAAGTTTAAAAAAATAAGTGAAGAGAGGAATGGAGATAAGGAATGGAAATGGAAGTTAGTGACAAGGATCACAAAACTTACCTCCAATCCAGCAAGGAACAGATCTTAGGAAAGAATACAGGAGAAAGGAGGAAGAGCTTTGAGATAATGTTAATGCCACCCCAGTCACCTCTAGTTGGTGTCCAAAACCTGTGGATTGGGTCCTACTAGCAGCAGAGTAAGCCTCTGTGGCCCTTGGGATAGGCTTTGCACCTAGATGAACAGATGGAGAGTGCCTTGGAACTGGTCTGGCTTGACTTACTGTGGAGTGGAATTTCCTTTGAACTTTGTGCTACTGGTAGCCCAGACACCGTGCATGCCTTCTCCCCAGGTCAGCTAGCATGGTGTGTGTGTGGACAATGTCCAAATAGCATGGGACAAAATGGACTGGACTGCACACTCCTGCACCCCAACACTGCATTTATATGACAGGTGCCTACCCCACAGTGGAGGGGGAAAAGGGGCTCTTGTCAAATTCTTTCAGTTCATTGAAGAAAAACTCTCCTGTGGACAGCTGAGCCCTTGGTGTGGGTTGGTTTCCCAGGGCAAGGAGCTCTTAGAGGCTGACCCATCTTCTGAGCCAACAGGATTTGCATTTGAAATGGGAACCAAGCTGACAGCCTGGCTTCTGCTGAGTCCAGTTTCACACTCCCCCAGCTTCTATTTTTAAACTTGCTGCTCCTGTCCTGTCTGTTCCCTAATGAGTCTTGGACATTGCCTATAAGTTGTTCCAGCCCACAGCATCCCTGAGTGCACCCTGTGGTATCTTAGAATTCCTAAGCATGATTTGTTGAAAAAATAAAATAACAAAAGAGTTTGGAAGTGAGGAGTAGGCTTTAGTTTTGCTGTGCAGTTGGGGCAAATACTCCACCAGTATCTAGCTCCCTAGTTCCAGAACTGCTCCTCGTTCTTAGGCATCAATGCATTTCACCTCCCAGATTTTCTGCAGAATATTCAAGCTGTGGGAGGCCAGCACAGGGAGCTGTGTGTCAGATGCACTCACTCAAGGAGTCGATCGATTTAAAAAATTCAGATACATGTGGGTTCCTGAGAGCAAATTGGAATTCTCCCCAGTCCCACTGAGTTAAACACCAAGTTACATATCTTTCCTGCCAGCATGGACACTTCTAAGATGGTAAACATGGCGTAGGGTATGTAGGCTGGCAACTCCTTGATAGGGGTACCCAACTTGAGCCCCATGAGGTAAATATGAGTCCTGGGGCAGCATCACTCACTCCCCTTCACTTCCTGTGATGGGCTTGGCTTCTTTTTTTTTTTTTTTTTAAAGACAGGGTCTCGCTTTGTAGTTCAGGCTGGCCCTCAGCCCAGGCAAACCTCGAACTCAGCAATCCTCCTGCCTCTGCCTCCCGAGTGCTGGGATGACAGGCATGAGACATCACATCTGGCACTGTGGTGAATGCTGGGATTAGGGGAGTGAGTCACCACGCCTGCATTGTGGTACGTGATACTGGGCACCGAACGCGGGACTTTGAGTTTTCAAGGCAGACACCAGAACCACTGAGCTAAACCCCTGGCCCAAGACTTTTGGCTTTTGTGAGGTGGAGGAGGTGGAATGACAGAGGCTGGTGGACAGCTGTCCTTCCTTTCAGCCAGGGCAGTGGACCAGGGCTGTGCTACTGAGATAGCACCAGGGAGCCTGGGCAGCTGTGCAAGAGAGAAGTCAGGCCTGAGCTGGGAGCTCTGGAGGTGACTTTCACCTGGAAATCCCCCAGAGTGTCTGCCAGCCCTGCCAGGGTACTGGCATCTAGAAGCTGGTTTGGGCTTGTCCACAAGTGACTTTTCTCTTGGGGTCACTGCAGGTATAGCTCTGCCCTATGCCATGGCCTTATGCATACCTTCTGCTGGGTATAGCTAGCTCACTGGGAAGAGAATATGCCTCTGATAGAAGTGGTTCAGGAGCAGCCACACACTGAGAGTCAAAATCCTTGGTCTTAGGGTCAACCCTAAGCAAGTGATGGAACTTCGGTAGACCTCAGTTTTCTATGGGGAGCATGAAAGTGCTGACACTTTCTTGGGGAAGGGTCACAAGAGTCTAATGAGGTGAGGCACAGTGCATAAAAGATATCTCGGCATAAATTTGATTTTGCAAGACTAGGTCTACACTGGGTCTCTGTGCCAGAGGGGCCAACAGTAAAGTGAATTCTGGTCTGTTAAAGGAGATCGAGTCCTTGTCTAGCAATATCATGGCCAAATGCCAGGGCATCTTTCCAAAGCTCAGAAGAAACATTTTAGCTGAATAAATCTCTGACACTCACCAAGAATGTAGGGGTCAAAGAAGCCAACACAGATGTATAAATACTGTATCATTTCTCTGGTATGAGAAACTGAAGGTGTAAATGAGTTCTAAAATGTATGACAGGTATTGTGAAGTAGGAAGAAAATGTTCAAAGGGAAAAGGGAAAAGGCAGGGTAGGGGTAAGGAAAGAAGGGAAAGAAAAAATTTGATGGTGAAAAAAGGAAACAAAGATTATGTATATGGGGGTAGGAGTTGTAGGGAGGACAGGGAAATGGGAAAAAATGAGAATCAAGATATGTCATGTATGGGCCGGAGGTTTAGCTCAGTGGTTCCAGCGCCTGCCTTGAAAGCGCAAGGTCCTGAGTTCCATCCCCGGAAACCACATATAATGCTGGGTGTGGAGACTCACGCCCACCAGCAATCAACGCCACATACCACAATGCCGGATGTGCTGGCTCACGCCTGTAATCCCAGCATCGGGAGGCAGAGACAGGAGGATTGCTGAGTTTGCGGCGGCTTGCCTGGGCTCCATAGTGAGCTCAGGGCCAGCCTGCACTACAAAGCCAGACCCTGTCTCAAAAAAAAAAAAAAAAAAAAAAGATATGTCATGTACTGGTATAAATTCTCAATATTGAATTTGAATAATGGATGTATAAAAGGTACCAATAACATCAATTTTAAAAAAGGAAGTCAACTGTTCTAACTTCAAGGAGAACTTGCTTATTTTACTTTTCTTCACGTCCTCCCCCTGCTCTCCTTCCCCTGGAGGCATTTCCACACATGCTCTGGGTAACATGGGCTCGTGCTCAGCTGCCAGTGCCCCGGCTTCCATGGCCTGCCTAGGGCAGCACAGCAACATTCATAGGATACCTCTGGAAGGTCTTGGAGGTTTGGATTTGCAATCATAGATGCCCTATCTGGCTTCCTGAGTGATGACAGCACTAACATCTGCAAGCTGTCCTAAAGCTTGAATGTCAGGAGAGATGTTGGCCTTGCATAGAGCTTGGAACGACGTGAGCAGACTGTAGGATGCGAACACTCAGTGCCACCGGACTGCACCCAGTGTGGACACTGCCATGGATCGCTTGCCATTTGACATGGACAGACTGGATTTTCCTAGCAGCGGAGAGCAAAGCACTTATGCTTTCCAGTAACCCTTACCACACAGCACAAGGCAGATGGGAGGAGACTAGTGAACTCTGTTCCACAGTAAGGGCCACAGAGATAGCACCTCAAGTCTATTTCCATACCCCTTCTTTCTGAAGCAGCACTCAGGCTCAGAGATGTTGAGTGACCTTTAGGGGTTACACGGTTGGGGATTGTAGGGGTCAAGCTGGGGCAATTTTGGCCTCTAGAGAACATCTGGCAGGGTCTGGAGGCAGTTTAGGTGATCGTGACCAGAGGGATGGTACTACTCTGAGTGAGTGGAGGCTAGGGATGCTGAAAACATTCTACAATACACAGGACAGTCCTTCACAACCAGGGATTATCTGTCCCCAAATGTCAACAGTGCTGAGAACACTTGGGTAGGCATAAGAGAACATGTATAAAAGCATCAAGCTGAACGAGGTTGCTATGGGTTTCCATGTGATTTGTCCCCTCTGAAACGCATGCTGGAATTTATTTCCCATTGTGAGATACAAGAAGGCAGAAATTTAATCTGACTGTAATGTTTGGAAGTGAGACCTCTGCAAGGTGATTAGGATTCCAGAAGGTCTTTTGGGTAGAGTCTTATGAGTGTCTCCTGGTGGCTTGGTAAGAAGAGAGACCCAAGGACATACACACACGTTCTGTGTCTTCACCATGTGAAACCCAGTGCCACCTCAGGACTCTGCCAGAAATAAGACCAATGTCAGAGGAAGCCCCCAACCTTGGAGCAGAACTATGAGCATGAATATAGCTCTTCTCTCAGTAACTTACTCTACTGTGTTATGAGCAAAGGGAAATGGACTAATGCAAGAGCCTGGCAGTCTATAGAACAGTGATACACCAGGTGTGGAATAGGACTTGAGATGGATTGGAGCAGGAGAGAGAAGGCTCTTGTAGAGGAGAGGGTAAAGTTTTGGTCTGGAGACAACAAAGGCTTGCTGGGTTAGTTGAAGGGCCAGCAGAGTAACTCCCAGCACAGGTCTCTGTCCACCTTACCATACTGCCTCTCTTTCTCCCTCTCTCTCTTTTTTGAGACAGGGTCTCACTTTGTAGTTCAGGCTGGCCCTGAGCTCACTGTGTAGCCCAGGCTAGCCTTGAACTCAGGAATTCTCCTGCCTCTGCCTCCCAAGTGCTGGGATTACAGGTGTGAATGACCAAGCCTGTCATTTGTGGTATGTGGTACTGATTGCTGGTGAGCATGAGTCACTACACTAAGTATTGTTGTATGTGGTTACCAGGGATTGAACCAGGGACCTTAAGCTTGCTAAGCAGGCACCAGAACCACTGAGCTAAATCTTCAGCCCTGCCTCTCTCTTGATTAGACAAGAATAGACTGTTGGAGTGCAGAGCCATAGAGCCCCAAAGTAAGTCACTCTTGTCATCTATGGAATAAAATCAGACCCCTTTGCGAACCCATAAACTATACACTGGGTAACTCCATGTTGTGATTATCTGTAATTAACATAGTAAGTCACCCTGTTAGAATGTAGGCTCTCAGCGGAAGAGGAACCAAGGACTTCATAATCCTAGGACTTTCTCTGAGGCCTAGAGAAAACAGGTACATAAGCAGGACGACTGAATAAATGGAGCAGCAGGAGGTGCCTCCAGACTCCTGCACGGCTATAAAGAGCAGGGTGGGCTTCCCTCAGATCTCCTTCTCCTGGTGTCTAAGAAATGAAGTCACAGATAATCCAAAAGAATAAAATCAAAATTATCCCACCCCAGTGATCTCTCTACCCTATGATAAGCACATTTAATATTTTCATGGATACGCTGCCGCCCTTTCCAGGGCTGTGTATTAATGAGATTCACATACGTGCATTTTTCTTTTTAATTAAAGTGGGATCATATTATACCTGTTGTTTTGTATCCTACTTCCTCAGTTAAAAATATGTTGGAAATGAGAACAGAGATGGACCAGGAGCTATATTTTCAGGTTGTGTTTGCATAGCAATCACCCATTTTTATTTAAACTGCATCTCTGAAGTGGGGCTCCGTCAGTATGAACATCTTTCCACATCCATAACTATACTTCCACACCATCGCATTCAGTGGTTGCAAACTAGGTGACTGTACAGTTGTGCTGTAATGGATTAAGGCAGTCTTCAATTGCCAGAATTTGTATTACTTTTATATTTTTACTATGACACAGTGGTGCGATAAATATCCTTTTAGTGAAATCTTTGCACTCATCCTTAATTTTTCCTTAGTTTAAATTTATACAGTAGAAACCACTGGAACAAAAGAATTGCATATCTCACAGCTTTTGAAAAGTACGATCAAGTGCCTCTCCAGAAAGTTTGTGCCAACAAACATCTCCACCCATGCAGGAGGGAGAGTGCTACGTCAGCTTGTTGTGGATAAAAGCTGTCAGGCAGAACCCATGGAAATACCAAGACACATTATTTCTATACCACAAAGGCTCCATCTCTGCTATGTGAGCACAGAACTGTCTGCCATCTTGTTATTTTATTATCTGACAGATGTATGTGCTCAGTTTTGGTAGAAACCATTAGTCACTTATGTAGTTCTTAACACACTCATGAGGTGATGAATGTAAAAGCACCTAGCACAGAGCCTACTGGGGACACAGCACAAACTCCACAAATGCTCTGTCCAGCCATGCCCACCGTTGCTGCTATGGTTATGGCCCTCTTCCTTCCTTATCTGGACAGCTGTCTTAGCCTCCTTTCTTAGATACCAACAAGTCAGCCTATACAGATGTCAAAATGATGTATTCAAAAGTGCAAACTGTTGCTTCCCTGTTTAAATGTCTCCAGTTGTTCTCCACTACCCAAATGCTAGTTCTGGACTCCTTGATGAGGATATGGGGGCTCTCTGATCTTCCCCAAGGCCCTCCAGGTTCGTCTCTCATGGACATGGAATCTTCCATGGTTGCCCATGCCCCAGCCACGCTCTACTGGTAGAATTCCTAGTGACATGGTCATTCTCTCTTTGACAGAATTTATCTTCTTCTTTTATCTTTGTTTCCTTTTTTGTCTGCACAGCTGTATCCTGGGAAACCTATGTTGACAGTCTTTTTTCACTTCTCCCACCCAAGCAATGCTATCTTCTCCTGTATTTCCAGGAAATCTTGCCCAATCACTGTCTGGAACACATCTTTCACTGTACTGTAACTGTTGTTTTCATGTGCATCTCCCCAGCTACACTGCTTAGGACTAGAACCTGTTTTACTTGTGTCCATATTCTCACTGCCTGGCACCAAACTTAGCATGAATGCTTCCTACAGGCATGAAGAAAATGATACTATTCTTCCTCCTTCACTTTCTTCTCCTTTCTTCCCTTCCCTTTTCCTTTCCTTCATTCTACCTGACCATTCATCTGCAGGGCTTTGTCCACGACGCCTCTGTTGGTAATAAACTAGTTATCACGACACCATTTCTTACTAAAATGCTGCTGGATGGCTCGTGAATGGATCAGTGGCGCACCATGACACTCCCTCCTTGGGGTCAAGTACTGAAGCAAGTGCTTTATAATCACCTGCGATTCACGAGGAGCCCCAGCTGGCAGGAAGTGCTGGCTGGGTTGGGCACCAGAGGCAGAGAAAAATGGGCATAGCTGGAAGGGACTGGGCTGTGTTTGGTTTCTGCCATGGATCAGGAGTCCACGCGGTCTGTGGAAGGGAGGATTGTTTTCCAGGGACTGGGTAGAGGAGTCGTGGAGCAGGGGAGACAGTGAGGTTAGGGGAGGGAGCGACACGTACAGGCACAAGGAGAGAGACAGGGAAGGACTCAGATTCCACCAAAGGAAAGCACAGTAAAACTACCGCTGGGAAGGAAGACAACAAGGAAGCATCACAAGCCCCAGCTCGTGGTGCGTTTATCACAACTGTGTAATAGGAGCCTCTTTTGCAGGATACACTGGAGAAGTGTTGTGAAAGAGACAGCCTTAGCTCTTTACCCAGTGTAATTAATTACTTTGTGGCTTTAAATAAAAACCAGCTATTTGTAGGAAGCTTGACAGGGTTTCTTTTAACTTAATGTTTGCTGAACCATCCCTTCTATCTCACTTACCTGATGTGGAACATATGCTGGGATCAGAATGACAGAGAATAAATCACCAGATTTGCTTGACTTCTTTGAAAAATGAATTTGGGGGCTGAGATTTCTCATCAGTATATATCTTCCCTGAGCAGCCTCCTGACAAGGCAGCAGGCTTGGGGGATGTCCTGTGCAAAGGTAAGTGGGTATCCAGAAGTGCCCAGACGTCCACATCTGGCAACAAATCAATCACCTCGGGCACAGGGTATACCACCTGCGCTGGGCTGACAGGTGTATCCAGGCCTGTGCAGGAAGGCCTGCTGAAATCCCTGATGAAGATAACGCTGTGGTCCTCACATACACCCAGCTAGTACACACTGTGCTCTAATATTCACCAGAAACAAGGTACAGCAGAAGGGCTTGTTGGTGAGGGTGCACATGTAAATGGGCCACAGGCCACGTGTCAGGAAGCCTCAGTCTGAGCACTGTTACCAGCAATCATGGGCCTGCCGTAGTGACTTCATCCAGGCAATGGGCTGAATCAACCTACGGCTTCTTTTGGTGTGACTTGAAATGTTCGTCACGCTCTCTCCACTCTTGCTTTCTTCATGCTCAATGTTGAATTTTGTGAGTTATAAAGTTCTGATGTTATGCTTGGTCTATAACAGATGCTAACTAAAAGTTGTTTTCCCCTTCTTGCATATACTTACACACTGCATGAGCTCTGTGACCTCAGGGCTAAATGGGAAGGAAGGGTGGGAAAGTGTTTTTAACTCTAGAAAATCTGGATCAGGATGAAAGGGTGCTGTGACTCATGGTGTGGGTGTGACTGGGGTTTTGTTTTCCCAGGGCTTAGCTGCTGAAGTGTGATAAAAATACTGTGAATATTTAAATTTAAAAAAATTCTTACATTTAGAGGCATGTTGTCATTGCTTTCCCTTAAAATACACCTCCCAATATGTATGCCTTCATTCTTGCCACTGGAAATCCTCTTTGGTGAGTGTTTTCAGTTGTGTTCTGTGGCTGCTTTGATGTCCTGCTAATCTTGAATGGTCATTTTGACTTTCAGGAAGAGCTATAGGTCTCATGGTAGCAGAGCTGGTAAATGAGGTGGATGAGAACACAGTGTAATGTTTTTATGAGCTTTCCTTTTCAAAGGATAGCACCTGGCAGTGACGTTCACTGTATTTTTAATCACACCTCATAAAGACACTCATAAAAGAAGACTTTCAGAACTGCTTCAGAAAGTGGCAAGAATGCTGGGATAAATGTGTTCAAACAAGGGAGAAAGTACTTTGAGGGGGGAATTAATGTATTTTATTGTAATAAAATTTGTAAATTTACACCATCACTTTTTGTCTTGATGACTCCTGATATCTATTTGCAGGTATGTCCTCAGGCTGTGGGCAGCTAACAGATTCTAGGCCAGCACACTGCCTCCCGACCTTTCAGGCTGGCATCCACATAATGTTGAGTAAATCATTTATCTATTGGAACAACTTGTTCCTCCTCTCTGTAGCGAGGAGGTAAGCTGAATTAGACACCTACAAAATATTATTTAGCATTCCTTTTCTGATTGCAAGTCATGCACACTCACTGTAGGAAGCTTGTAAAATACACCCAGAAGTATAAACAAGATAATTAAAGCCACCCATTAATCCCACCATCCAGGAAAACCACTGTCAATATTTCAGTGTATTCTGCTTTGTCTTTGCATAGAGTATTAGGGAACAAAATAATACTGTGTATACAATTTTCTATAATGTTTCTCCTTGCTAAAGTTAAATTATCATAAGCCTTCTCTGTGTGTCATTAAAAAATTATTTGGACCTCATTTTTAAGGCTCCTCCTGATTCTAAAATTCTACGAAGAATGGGGCTCATCTGCTTTGCTATTAACTTTTGTTCTTGTACAGCAGCAGAAATCACATGGAGGAAGGTGCCTTTGAATGGTGCCTCTCAATTCCCTTTGGCCTATGTTTCACGCTAGGACACCAAAGGTCTCCTTGGGCCAGCTGGCTCCCCCACCTGATTTAGCTCCTTCGCTCACGAGAGTGGAGAGGAATGCATAGCTGCTCTGGGTGAGGTACTGGCAGGTGGTGATGTGTTTTAAAAAGTCAAAAGTCATGGAGGATGACTTTATGCACAGGCAGAAGGGGCTTCTTATAATGCATTGTCAAGGTTAGTGCTATGAAAACTTCCACATCTCCTGCTAAGAATGTTTAAATTCTTTTATCACAAAGCAAGCCCTTTTGTTATGAAGTTAAGTAACATTTAACATAAAGATAATTTGGGAAAAGTTAACAGATCGACTGAAATTAGGACTAAGATTAAGGAAGAGACTGTGGTATGTGGTCAGGTAGTGTTTATTCTCCTTCAGTTCACAGGTAGATGACCACTGCTCAGCCTCCCTGGAGATTGGGTTCAAGATCTGGTGGTTGACTTGTAAGTAAAGGAATTTAAAAGCATCAGGGCTGGGTCTAAAAGCCAGTTCTGTACTATCTTTCAGCTCTCTCTTCCGTTCCTGCTCCATTTGGAGGTCACAAGTTCAAACGTTGTATTGTGCACATGTGCTGACTCCCCACAAGGAATGCGAACAGTATGTAAGGTAAAAATAAATACATTTTTAAAAATGATAAAGCTGAAAGTGGAGGAGGTTTGCCCAAGTTGCCTGGGAATTTGATGCAAACAAGAAACAAAGATTAATAGTAAGAAAATTTTCAAAGAGAAAGGGGGCGTAGGGGTAAGAAGAGAAAGAAAAACCTTGATGATTAAAAATAGAAGACAAATCTTATGTATATAGGATTTGGGGGACAGGGAAATGGAAAAAAATGAGAATTAAGTCATGTCATGTACTGGTATAAATTCTCAATGTCTTTTGGGTCACAATGTGTATATAAAATGTACCAATAAAATCAATTAAAAAAAAGAAAGATTGGCTGGGTGAAGCTGAGATTTTGATGTCTATTTGTTCTTGCAGCTTAGCCTACCTCCTTGGGAACAATGCAAAGAGATCAAGAACTGATACTGACCTTTTTGTGAGATTAGATCTGGATTTTAGAAAAAGTGAGGGAAAAAGTACAGGCACTTAAACAGGATTGGGTAGAAATTCACTTTGGAGGAGCAGGGATGCCACTAGCCCATGCAGCACCTTATGTGGCAATCAGAAAAAGGAATCAGGAGAATAACAATGCTATATGCTCTCTATGAAGATTGGAATCTGACAATGAAGAAAGTGCACAGCAGATGATGGGAGTTGGGTTTCTCACTACTGGAGAAAAGGTTAAAGTAAGCAAAGACAAGATACTAGAAGGATTCATGTGGCAGTGGACTAGTTAGAGATATGGGATGATGGGCTGGAGATTTAGCTCAGTGGTTCTGGTGCCTGCCTAGCAAGCACAAGGTCCCTGGTTTGATTCCCAGTAACCACATACAACAATACCGGGCGTGGTGACTCATGCCCACCAGCAATCAGTACCACATACCACAAATGCTGGGCTTGGTGGCTAAAGTCTGTAATCCCAGCCCTCTAGAGGCAGAAGCAGGAGGACTGCTGGGTTCGAGGCTTGCTTGAGCTACATAATGAGCTCAGGGCCAGCCTGAACTACAAAGCAAGACCTTGTTTCAAAAAAAAAAAAAAGATTTACATGTATGCATGGAGTGACAATGTACCCATATGCAATTCTTCCTTTTGTCTTCTGACAAGGCCTAGATGCAGCAGCACCCTGGGAACAGCAGAGACAGTGACACCTTGATTTTAGTTTTTAATACAATAAAAGAAACCATGAATCCTTGACAAAATGCCTATCTCCAAGACTAGGGCAGAAAATATGTAAGAAGAGCCTAGAATGTCTTAGAGTGGCAGGAAATAAGGACATGCTCTGCTTTAAGTTTCTTTGAGCTGCCATAACAAATTACCACAAAGGAAGCGACTCAGAACAATTAAGATTTCTTCTCCCATAGGTCAGGAAGGTACAAGCCTGACATTAAGGTATCTGAAGGTCCATATTCCTCTAAAATCCGTAGGAGAGAACCTCTCTCTTCCCAATGTTTTTTAAGGCACTGATGGCATTTCTTGGCTTACAGATGAATCACTGCAATCTCAGCCTCCATCATAACATGGTTTTCTTCTCCTTGTGCATGTCACTCCCCATCTTACTAGAGGACCAGTCACACTGGGTTAAGGTCCTACCCTGCTCCACAATGACTTCATATTAACCAGCTAACACCCATAATAATGCTAGTTCTAAATAAGGCCACATACTGGGAAGTCAGGACTTCAACATACTGTGTTAGGATACATAACTCAACTAGGAACACACTGAACAATAAGGAAGAATACTGACAATGATGAAAGTTTGACAAAGAGACATAAGCCAGTGGGAAGAGCTCTCACTGGCCAGAGACAGGACATGCTGAGTAACAAAATAAAGCAGTATTGGATTATCACTCAAAAAAACGTGAGTCCACAATAATATAAAGAAATGATTCTATAAATAAGCAAAAAAAATAAATGGAGGAGAAATGAAGGAACCATTAGTAAGAAGAGTTTCAAATATTTTGTGTGAGTACCACGTCCTTCAAGGACAGAGTATACCTGCCTGTCCCTTAAATAGGGGTGGACACTCTAACTCCTTCCAAAGAATGCAGCATGAGAAGTGGGCAAAGAGGGTAAACCTGCAGGGTGGAAGCCTGAAGACCACGACCTCAGGCAGGTAAAGAAAGTCACGGGCAACAATGTTATGTCACGTGCATAGCACTTTTCCTGGATATGATGTGATGGGCACAGCGCTCACCCAGTGGCATAATCCCAGTGCAGTCATGAGAAATACTGTGTGGCTATTCTGCAAGACACCTGACTAGTAACCCTGAAACTGAAAAGGTCACCAGGACACATACAACCTGACAAATGGTTACAACCAAGCGAAGCCAAAGGAGACTGGATACCACAAATGGGTTCCTGGGACAGAAAAAAGACATTCATAGAAACTAAGAAAACCTGAGCAAAGTATGGACATTAGTAATAGTGTATCAGTATTGGCTCATTAATTACAACAAATGTACCAAGTCAACGTGAGATGCTAGCAGTAAAGGATACTGGATGGGGGTGTATACAATTCTCTTTATTATTCTAGAACTTCTCTTCAAATCTCCAACTATTCTCAACTAAAAAGATCATCTGAAATGGTACTCATAGAATAATAACAGTAAAGAGACACAGCTTAACTCTAGGGCAGAGGTGGCAAACCTATATGGCACATGTGCTGTGCAGGTGTGCAGAGCCCTCTCTGTCAGAACAAAGTCAAGTCACCCCCACAGCCAAGGATCAGTTAACAGCTGTTTTTTCTAAACTAAAACCTTAGTAATCATGTTTAATTCTGGTGTTGGCACCTTGCAGTAAGTAAGTGGGTCTGGGTTGCAGTTTGGGCACTTGTCTTGAAAAGGCTGGTCATCGCTGATCTAGGATATGTGATGTGGCTGGTGGTGGTAGGCTGGTAGATCTCAACCAGGTGTCTTGTATAGGGGGCAACCTGTACAGCCCTGTGTAGCACTTGTAAAATCAAACTTACCCTTGTAAGCATTTGTTTTACTTGCCCTGCACCTGAACTACACACTAATTTGTGCTGGATAGAAAATTGAAGCATAAATGGATAGAAGACAGAAAATCACCTGTAGGAGAAATCTCATGAACTATGAAGCAGTACCTGGAAAACCTGGAGACAGGTATGGCTCTGCCTTTCTACTCATTTGGAGGTAGAAGGTCATGTGTGCTGAGCAAGACAATGTTCTTCTGGGGACAATGTCCTCCAATCACATTTTGCCCTCAAAGATAAAATGGAGGGAAATCGTACACCAAATTCCCCTTGGAGCCTGTGTGGGCAGAGAAGTGTGGTAGGCACAGGGGGACTGGAGAGATAGGGGTGGAAAGAAGGGAACCCGTCCAGAACTCTGCTCTCAGAATTGTCTTGCATTATTTACATGTGGCCTGATGAAAATAAGCCAGATGCTGCTCTGTATGGAAATCTCTGGATACAGCAGAAATAAGCACTGTGAATTATGTGTGACAAGTCTGACATTAATTTTCTGTTTCTCCTGCTAACAAAGACATGCACTGGTATCTTTCTTTCTAAGGCAGCTTCCGCCTTTAATATGGTTAGGAGCCTTGTCTGCCCTTTCCTGTCCATTCAGTGCCCTGGAGTGAGAAGTGCTCCAGGGACTTGGAGAAGTTCTCAAGGGGTCTTCATTCTAAGGGTCAGAAAGTCCAGATTTATCATGTGTGCTGCAATCGACATCACACCATCCCCTGCACAGAAACAGCAGTGCTGATTAGAAAGCCTACGGGATACGGTTAGGCTAAAATGTGGATTAAAGCACAGTGTGGTAGTGCATACTATAGCCAGAAAAATGTTCATATACATCTATGTCTCAGTTATGCAACTTTTGGACAATCCATTCCTAGGAAAATAATTCTACACACACACACACACACACACACACACACACACACACACACACACAAAATCTCTGAGTGTAACAACCAACCTGCTTAAGAATCCAACAGTTGAGAAATGGTTAAGTAAAGTTATGGCTCATAGATTTGATGGAATATTATGGAATTGTTAAAATGATCATTTATGAGAATTATATAGTATGAAAATTACATATGATAACTATGCTAAGTAAAAAAGGGAACATAAAATATATAAGTAGAGATAATTACTACCATGTTAAAATATGCATAAGAAAAAGACTCAAAGGAAATTTACCAAAACGCTAACAGTGTTTGTATTAGACTGGTGGGATTTGAGGGGACTTCTTTTTTTCCTTTCTCTGGTTTCCAAATTTTCTATGATGTGATAATACTGTATTATAATGGAAAAACTATTTTAAAAATTGTCAGAGCCTGTTCCCCAATGGATATGAATAGTAGAACAGGGTCCCATTGTATTTGTAGGAAATTGTAATAATGGTCATCAATAATAAAATAACCTTAATAAAAATTAATAACATTGTAAGAAACAGAGCCCAGGAAGAATGCAATGATTCCTAACACAGAAACAATGACTTCCTCCAGGATCATGCTCAGGGTCCTTTTTGTGCCGAAGAAATGGAAGTTTGGCTGAATAAGAAAATGTTCCAACTCTAGGTTTGTACACTGCTCATGAATTGGCAGCAAAATAGCAAATCCCCTGCTTAGCCCTCTGTCAAGGGTCCCCATGCCAGGACTCCATGGTTGCTACTATGGAGCCCTGGTTGGACATGTCTGGGCTTCTCTGCTGGTCCAACTTGGTGGGGCACCTTGCATGAAGCTTCCTTTGATTTCCTAATTGGCCTGAGCTGCTGCACAGGCAGTCAGTGGTACAAAAAAGCCAGTAGAAAGGAGAACACGACAAGGAGCTGGTCTTTCCTAATGAGCAATCAGTAGCTGCTATGCCTGCAGGGAGCTAGGAGGGAGAAGCAGGCTCCTTCTGCGTACCCTGATGCAAGTTACAGGAAATCTTGGCTGATGGAGTGATGGTGGCTTTTGGGCTTTTGCCTGCATTACAGGACAGAAAGGGCAGCACAGGGGGCCAGCGACGTTCTCAGCAGGAGCCTGGGTTGAGTGTCATTTTAGCTGAGCTGGGAGTCATGCATAGGAGAACAGCTTTTGTAATGAGTGAAGGATGAAATGATGAAAACAATCAACTTCCATTGGGATAGATTTTCCTACCCGCTGTTGTACATGTTTTCAGGACTCTCTGTAATCTGCAATATGTGGATCACAAGGAAACAGTCTGCTTTATAAGTGGGGAGTTTGCACAATTAATATCACAAGGCCCGCTAACCTGGTGGTGTTTATTATTTACATGGTTTAAATCCTTGCCAAATGCTAAAAACAATAGAATCCACTTCACCCCAAGTCAATACAAATACATCCCAAACACACAACAGAACTTTCTAAATACTGTTTTTCTTGCCAAAGCTAAAGAAGGGAGACCAAACTTCTCATGCAAACTCCTGGCACCTTCATGTTTTTCGCTGGAGCAAAGGAAGACTGGTTCTTTCTTCTTGGAAAGATAAATTTTTAATGAATGCAAATGTTCTCTCATTCCTCAGTTTGGCAGAAGGGATGGTACAGCTTGGACAGCCAGACTCAGGGATACAATTGACTTGCTTCTTGTTATTTCTTTTTCCTTTCACTACCCAGGGAAGTGCAAATATTCCCTGCTTGTGCCTTTGTTCCTGAGTTTTCCATACTCTCTTGGCCAGCAGAGGCAGCTTGTCCTGGAAGGGAACACCCTGGGTGAATTCGCCTCGCAGGGGCCAGGGCTAACAATGGAAGCGGGTCCTCTCGGACATGTTTACTTCTCACTCTGCTTCCTCTTAGCATTCTCTGAGCTACATTTATTAAATACCCTATTATGCTCCAAGCACTGTTCTGCTTAATCTTTGTAATGATCCTGTGAGACAGCTACCATTATCACCATTATCTCTGAGGCACAGAGAAGTCAAGTAACTTACCACATGCGTTGCAAGAGTAATTTACCAATCTGGCCCCAAGACCCATATTCTCAGCCAGGACAGGAAGCTGCCTCCCACAGCACCGAATACCTGCCATACATCATGTGTGAGAGGAGTGGGCAATGAGATTGGGTGTGTGACAATGATGACAAAGCTACGATCTGGATCCAACCATTCTTTTCTATTCCTAATGATGTTGCCTCCAGGCTGCTCTACAATTCTCAACTCTTGCATTCATCTTGGTCTCACAGGGCTTCCACTCCCACTTGCTGGCCTTGCCTTTTTCTCTTGGTGCTACTCAGACAGGGATGCAAATGGGCTTCTTTCTCTGAGTGCTACTCAGACAGGGACACAAATTGCCCAAGCTTGTAGTTCTTTGGGCTTGAAGCAAGAACACACTCATTTCTTTTCTTCCCAGTGTATTTCTTAACAAGAACTCTACATGGTGGTAAACACTTGCCACTGAAGTCCAAGGGAATGGTATGGCTCTCCTGGGGGCATCCTCTTGATGAGGAACCTGAGCATCAGGCCTCCCTGAGGCTGTCAGGATGGAGGGGAGACTCACCCTCTGCCAGGCTGCCTTGTACCTTCCATGCTGGTTGGGTTAAAAACCTGCTTATCCTTATAGACCATCACCACCTGTTATCCACATTATTAACCACTAAGGCCTCACTATCACTATTCAAGGAGCTGGTTCTTTTAATCTGGAGATAGTCAGAGTTCAGTCTGGAGGCATCCAGGGAACTGCATGGTATATTATCCCCATCATGAGGCAAGTGCAGAGAAACAATGAACTCTGCTGATTTTGGTTCCCAAATCATGACCTCCATTTGTAGGAAAGCAGCATTGTAAATGATCATTATCATCAAACAATGCCATCCATTAAGCTTCTACAAAGAATGAGGTTGGTCACTCTGTCAAGCAAACCCCTGTCAAGCTTTCTTTGCTCCAGTGATCAGCTGGGTCACGCACCTCCTCCTGGCTCCCATGACATTCTGTGAGTAGGTCTATCATTCCCATGATGGAACTCAAGTGTCTGTCTTCCTGTATGACCTTGAACTCTTTAGAGGCAGGAACTGTCCTTCATCATCTTTGTATCCCTAGGATCCAGCAGCGTAGGCATAAAGTAGGCACTTAATACAGGTTTGTTCAATATTGATGACTCATATTTCTCCCATTAAGGCTACAAACCTACCCTGCCCTTATAGTTAGTGCCTTTCACTGGGAAAGTCGAGCTTCCCTACATACTTTATGTTCCATTTTATGTGTCCTTCTCAAGAACTTTATCCTTTTAGCTCTCTCTTTCTTCCATACTTCTCTAATCTGGACCTGAGATATCCCACGAAACCTATGGGTATAGGCTTGTTAAAGGATTGGTCACCAGCTTGAGGATGATGTAAACTTCAAGAGGCAAGGCCTAGAGAAAGGTTTTCCTGGCAGTGGGGGCGTGGCTCAAAAGGGATAGTAGGATCCCATCCTTTTCTTTCTCTTTTGGCTTCACTGCTGCTATGAAGTAAGCAGCCTGCTCAACCACATACTCCCTGATATGATGTACTACTTCATCACAGATATAAAAGCAGTAAGACCAACCAACATGGACAGGAGCTCCCAAAGTTGTGAGCCAAAATAAACCTTTCATCATTTTAAGCTGATTACCTTAGGCATTTGTTACAGTAATGGAGAGCTGACTAGTACACAGATCAAAGCTCTTGCGCTCTTTCCTAGATCATTCCCATCAGCAAAAAGCAAGCAAACCCATATTCAATTATCTAAATCCAAATGTTTATTCTAGCTTTCACTGTAGTCCTCAGTATCTCTTTTCAGGAAACTCCTGGGAAAAGTTGTCTATACACACTGGTTCCATTTCATCTCTTCCCATTCACTCTTGAGCTCATTCTTACTGATTTATCATCTATAGTTCCCTAAATATTTTTCTCTTCTGAAGTCCACTGTCAGCCTCATAAGCTGCCAAGTCTAGGGGTCCCATCATACCTGAGCTCCAGGAAGCTTTCTGCATGGTTGTTTGTTTCTGGCTTTTCCAAATGCATTTTTCTTCAGCCACAGGAATAGTGTGTGATATAATTTGTTGTTTTCAGTCACTGTTTTTTTGCAGCTTCTTCTAGTCTTCCTGGTGGGCTATTCCTCCTTCTGCCTCTCTAAATGTAGTACTCTGTCCCTTCTTCTCCTTTTCCTATGCTGCATTTTCTTCAAAGGCTTATACGTTCCATCATATATGGCTAAAAATTTTCATATTTAAAGTGACCAGGTTCCAAACCAAGCTTTTGATTTGTAATTGCTGTCTGGTCCACACTTTCTTCTAGTCTTCTTTATCTTTGTAAGTCAACCTCTTGCTCAAGTTACAAGTCTGAGTGTCTTCCTTATCTCCTTTCACTCACTCCACTGGAAATGGTCTTCTCACAGACCCTGTGGATTTATTTTTTTGTTTCTTGTCTACTTGCCTTTCTTTACCCTGAGCATTGAACTGGTTAGTAGGTATACTCTGACTAATTGAACAGACTTGGTCTGTATGTGCGGTAAATATCCATTTGCTGAACAAATGAATAAAATATTGGACAGATAATAAAAGAAAAGCCCCAGAAGCTCAGATTTACAGTCAAAAGTGTAGTTTCCTAGGGCTCATGGAAAACACCTTTCACTGATTAGTTTCATGACATTGGTCATAGAAGCTATTTAACTGTCAGTTTCTCAGTCTATAAAATGAGATCAGTACCATCCACCTCTTAGAATTATTGTAAGGATTCGACAACAGAATATCTTATCTAAAGCTGGTGCTCAATTTATGCTTAAGAAAAAAGTAATCATAAGACAAAACAATGCAACCATCTGATCAATAATTTTTTTCCTATTGTTTTGGGCTGTGTTATACCCAACTCGAATGAATGAATAAATGACTACAGATATCATCAAAGAGTCAGAAGAAAGAATGATTTTAACCCTGATTCCAAGAGTGGGGAGAAGAGCTGTGCTGAGCTGGGAATGCTCAGAGCTGGGCTCCATGGCAGACACTTAGGTGTGGGTGGGAATTCACTCTCTTCTCTCTGTTCCTGCATCTGCCTGGGCCTGGGGTTTCCTGCTGGCTCCTGTTGCTGCTCCTACAGAGAGAGGCGAATGATGGATGGCAACATCACAAACAAGAACAATGCCTATTGTGTTCTGCTTAGAGATGGCCTGTGTTCTTTTAAAAATTATGAATAAAATCATACACTGACTAAATTGGGTGGTGAAGAGGATTTGCAAATGAGAATGAGGTCACATATTAGGTTTGGGAAAGAAGAAAACAAGCGGACCCTGAAATATTTTTTCCCCTTTCTGCAGGATCCTAAAGGGAAAACCATCTTTGCTAACAAAGGATCAAAAATTGCCTCCTGAGCACGGCTTGTCTGCTTCAGAAGGAAGCTCTGTGTTTAGGAAATGTCTTATTGAGGAAAGAGCACATTTAAGGGGGCTGTGCTTACAATGCAGTTGATGTGTGCTGACCTAATGAGATGGGAAACAGTTGAAGTATTAAATCCAGAGGGGAGGGCAAGAGCTATATAAAAACCCCAACTCGTCATCCTGGCCCTGACCCAATGCAGCCAGCTATCAACTCACCGGCTTCTGCTCACAGGAACTGCCTCTGGGCCTCAGTTTATGGGGAAAAAGTGACCTGGCTAGGCCACTCCTGATATCTGTGGGATTTACAGAAAACTGTACATATTGTGCAGGGCTATTGCCTTTTTCTTGCCCCTCTTTCAAAAACAATGAATTCACTGGATGCTTATTTTCATCATTTAGGAGGAGGAAAATCAAGCGACTCCTGATGGCTGGAGCCAAGGCTTTTGCAGGCACAGGGATCTGGGCTGGTGGACATGGCTGTGGCTCTGGCCAGTCAGTCTCACCTACCCTGGGACCTGCCATCTAACCCTGGATCCAAGGACCTAACTTCCCAGGGCTGGTATGAGTGAATCCAAGCCGAGGAAAGGGAGAAGAGGAGCCTGAGGGATGCCACCTTGGGCCTATCTTTGTCTATAGAAGGCTTCTTTTCTCCGTAGAAGTCTCAGCAAATTGAGAGACAAGTCAAGGGTGGGGTTTAGGAAGGAGTCTCAGAGTGTCAGATGTGGGAAAGTGGAGGAGGTGCGGATTCCCACTTGCTGTCTGGATTCCAAACAATCTGCAGGGAAAAAACAGAAGGGACCCAAGGGGAGGGAAGGGGCTGCTTTCCAAAGAGAACAGGTGAAATCACTCTCCTCGCCAGGCCACCGATCCCTGGTTCTTGGTGCCCTGGATGGCCTTCCCAATTCTTTTTTTGGCCTTCCCAATTCTAACTTCTCCTTTGGGGAAGCCTTGCTCTTGACTAACCAGTAAAAGAAGCAAGTTAGTAAATTCTTTAAAATGAAAGGTGACACAATGTAAATAAAGCTGGGCAGGAGTCAGAGCCCTCTCTGTCATTTACTAGCTGGGCCGCGATCCCAAGTTACTTGATTGCAGTGCTTTCCACTACAAAGTGGGCACAATCATGATCAAAACTTCATGAACTATGGTTGAAGTATTAGATGAACTTCTGAAGCCCAAGGGCTAAAACCTGTACTCACTTAATCCTTAATGCAACTCTGAGACAGACACTATTATTATCCCCTATCTGGAGTTGAGAAAACGCAAGTGCAGAGAAGTTAAGTAATTTGTCACCTGTCACACAGCTGGTCAGTGCAAAGTCTGGTGAGAAAGTTTAGTGCTAAATTTCATGTGAGTGGGTCTTCACCTCCTTAAGGCTCCTGTGGGTCTTCAGCAGTGTACCTGGGCCTGGGGAGCTCACACTCACAGCTTCTTGCAGCAGCACTGTTTATTAAGAATCTCCAAACTGACAACTGAATCGTCCACTCACAGAACAGAAAAATAAATTAGGATACATGCACACAATGCTATGAATGACAGTTACCAGAAACAACAGGGATAAATCTTAAATATAATATTGAGGGGGTAAAAAGAGCAAATTATAAAATACTATATGAAGCCTGGATCCATTTTTTTTTTTTTTTTGCCTTTGAGACAGGGTCTCGCTTTGCAGTTCAGGCTGGCCCTGAGCTCACTATGGTGCCCAGGCAAGCCGCCACGAACTCAGCAATCCTCCTGTCTCTGCCTCTTGAGTGCTGGGATGACAGGCGTGAGCCACCACGCCCGGCATTGTGGTATGCGGTGTTGATTGCTGGTGGGCATGAGTCTCCACGCCCAGCATTCTATGTGGTTACTGGGGATGGAACTCAGGACCTTGCGCTTGCGAGGCAGGCGCCGGAACCACTGAGCTAACCCTCCGGCCCAAGCCTGGATCCATTTTTATGAAGCTCAAGAACAAGATGAATTGAAATATATTGTTTAGCATTATGCATGTGAGAAAGCTACTGAAGAAAGCAGCAGAAGAGAAGTAATACAGATGGCTTTTCCAGTGGGGTAAAGATGGGCACCACAAGTGTAGGGTGGCACAGGCCAGACCTGGCCTTTACACAGGGCCACAGATGGCCACTGTATTATTACGCTTATAACATTTCAAATACTGCACAGTAAGTTGAGTTCTTTGATATTTTGCAGATAAAAATGGGTACAGTTTTGGCTCCCCACTCTTACCTCTGCAATAAAAACTTCTAAGGTGTATGACCCCAAGGCAGCAGTGGGGAAAGAAAATGAAATGAACTTCTGCTGAGACAAGAGGCCGTGGTGCAGAGGACTTTCAGAACTCCAGTGGACTCTGGGAGAAAGCCATGGAGAGGGAGTCTCTGCAGGGAGCAAGTGGCTGTGCGGGGGCAGAGGGAATTCTGCCTTTCTCAGCCTCTCTCAGCTCCTCGGACATGAATGCCAATGCAGGGTATGAGTTTGTCAGAGTAAAGGAGAAAGAGTGACAGATGACTATAGGAAGGCCAGTTCCACACATCACCAGCAGGCTCCAGCAAAGGGCTCCTGGTCATGGCCAGTGCAAGGTGCGTAGTAGTGATCACCAGCACTGACTCCCACCAAGGAACCAGCAGGGTGAATCCTTCCAATGAAGGAAAGAGTTAGAATTTGAGAGACTAAACAATTTCACCCAGAGATAGAATTAATGAAGAGAGTGTATAAATCATTGCACTGACCTGAGTTTACTGGAGTGGACCAAAGCCTGCTCATGCTCATTTAAAGCTCAGATAAGGGATGGGCAGTTATGAATAACTCTAGTTTTCCTCCATATCTGAGCTCCACGGTGAATAAATTTGCAATGTAAATACACGTGTTGCTTCTCTTCCCTCTCTACCAGGACCTGGATTTTAATAGGCAACTGTTGAAAATCTGGCAACATTAAATACAAGTCTAAAGGAGTGCATTTCTAGTGGTTGAATTTGCAGTGCTAGTGCTAGGCTGAGAGACACTGAATGGGCTGATACTGGGGCTGGATTAAAACACAGAAATGGTGTTGGTGTGTATGATTGCAAAAATATTTTAAAGTTTTTTAAAAGTAAATCACAACTAAATGTTGGTTAGAATGTAGAGTTATAGGAGCCTTTATCTTTTTTTTTATTTTGGTGGAGGTAGTTCTGTGGATTGAACCTAGGGACTTTGTACTGAGGTACGTCCCCAGTTCCTTTTTATTTTTTACTTTTAGACGGAGTTTGCTAACTTGTAAGTTGGTCATGTTGGGCTCAAATCTGTGATCCTTCTGCCCCAGTGTCTCCTAGAGTGCTCATATTACTGACATGGGCTACCACACGCAGCTAGAGCACTCACTTACTGCCTGTGGTAATACAAAATGAAACAGCCACTTGGAAGACAGTTTGGTGTTTCTGAGGCCAGGAGATAGACTGGGGAGGTAGGTGCCTAGGACTGAAAACTAGCTAAACCAAGACAAACCTTGGGAAAGTTAGAATGCAGTAAAGGGAAAGGGGTCACTACAGTATGCCAGGGAATGTGGGGGGGCAGGGGAAATATGTCCCCCTAATGTCAGAGGCCTGGCTAAAATGATGGCCACATCATTTCAAAAGGCTAAGGCCTGGAAACACTGAGACAAACCCTGGGAAATTTGTGTGTAAGGGGAGAGGCCTAGCTAAATGCAGCAACCTCATTTTCCTATGCCCACCAAAATGGCTCAACAAAGTACATATAAACTCCTGAACTTGGCTGCCTCCTTGTCTGGCAAGAGTGGTTTTTGTTCTTTTTAATAAATTATACTGTGTCCTGCACTTCACACTTCAGGATAAGAGCCTAGGGGAAAGAGAGAACTTGAAGAATTTTGAGAGTTTCTTTCAAAACTAAGCACCATTTTATTGTAAGCTCCTGGAATCATATTCTTTGGTATTTACTCAAAGGAGTTGAAACTTTATGTCCACTTAAATATTTGTGATGGCCAAAAGCCTGGAGGCAACCTAAATGTCCTTCAGTAGGCAAACCAGTGAACAAACTGTAGTACATCCACATGGTAGAATATTATTCAACAATAAAAAGCAATCAGCCTTCAAGCCACAAAAAAGATGTGGTGTAAACTTAAGTATACACTGCCAAATGAGTCAGTCCAAAAAAACTAAATACATGCTTTACCCTAACTATATCACAATTCTGGGAAAAGCAAAGCTTCAGAGATAGCAAAAAGACCTGTGGTTGACGGAAGGTGGACACAAGGAAGAAAAGATGGATGCATAGGGAACACACATATTTTTTGGACACTGAAACTATTCCATCTAATGTTGTCATAGAAGGTATACTTCATTATACATTTCTCCAACCCACAGAATACTCAATAGGATAAATGAACCCTAACATAAACTAAGAACTTTAATAACAATGTGCCAATACTAGTTTGCCAGTGGCAGTGAATATTCCATATTAATGCAAGATGCTAATAACAGGAGAATATGAGAGAGGAGGGGCTGAGTGGGAGAGGGAATATATGTGAATTATCTGTAATTTCTGTCTAATTTTTCACTGCTCTAAAAGAGGACGATTGTGGGGCTGGAGGGTTAGCTCAGTGGTTCCAGCGCCTGCCTCACAAGCTCAATGTCCTGAGTTCAATCCCTGGCAACCACATACAATGCTGTGGAGACTCACACCCACCAGCAATCAATACCACATACCACAGTGCCGGGTGTGGTGGCTCACGCCTGTAATCCCAGCACTCAGGAGGCAGAGACAGGAGGATTGCTGAGTTCGAGGCTTGCCTGGGCTACATAGTGAGTGAGCTCAGAGCCAGCCTGAACTACAAAGTGAGACCCTGTCTCAAAAACAAAAAACAAACAAGGAAACAAAAAAAGATGACGACTGTTAACTAAAGACAAACTAACTACAGAGCTGCTTGGACAACTGGCTCCTCTAGCAGGTGCCCCAAGAGAATCAGCTCTTTTGAGAGAGCATGCCATGTTCCCTATACCAGTTCTGCCTCTGTACTGCCAGGCTCATTCCCACCCTGCATAAAGGCAACACCAGCTTTGAGAAAAGCATGAATCAAAGATGACAGCACATTTTTCATGCTGAACTATTACCTTGTCTAGTTATTTTGCTATTCATATAGCCAATAATAAAGTACTCTGCTATCCTGCCTCCATTTAATTTGTTATTTAGGCTAAGCTTTCACTGGGACACTTGTATCCATGAGAAGGTAAGATTTTACTTTACTTTTGCTAATGCAATCAATTGGAATCCTGAACATACCCTTCAGTCTCTAGAGAAGATGGGGAGAAAGAAGAGCAAGATACAAAATAAGGTCTGATTGATTATATGTTAAAATTGTGAACAGAAAAGTCAAAGACTTGGTCAAGGGGATGACAAGGGAGGAGTTCAAGGTGTGTCAACTCCTTGGCAGGCACCAGAGCTGGCGATCACCCTGGAGGGAGAGGTGGCGTTTCTGGTGGCTGTGTTGCAGCATAGGGATGTGGCAGTGCTAAATCTGGAAGGAGGGTGGAGAGGGCATGTAGAGGCACACGGGGAGAGCTGAAGGAGGGGATCTCACAGCTATGGGCAGCACAGCTGTCTTCACCTCAAGACAGAGAGGGTTGCTGACGTGACTCAGTCTGAAGAGAGTCCAGGATCTCTGCTTTGGACACCCAAAGTCTTCTCCTTCTGAATGGGAAGCATCTACCAGGTGGCCCATGGGTGAGAGGCGCTAGAGCTGTCCATAGGTCCTGCCAACCTGAGGACCTATGGACCCTGCAAAGTCACATCTGTTTTTTTTTTTTTTTTTTAACTCCTGGGAGTGCCTGGAAAGGAGGAAGGCTAATCTTTTGCAGTGTGTTAAGCACTGCACTTTCTAATATGCATGCTCAGAGCAAGGCTACACCTTTGATAGAACACACAAGTACCTGTGAATTACTAGCAGATCCTGGGGCCTAGGACAGGGCCTGCCTGATCATAGGATGAAGACAAGGATACCTGAAGCCAGAAGGCTAGTCCTAGACAAATTCTCTGCATATTATTGGTGGGGGTGGTTGCCTGCTGGGAAGGGAGGGGTAATGTTCATGAAACGCACCTTCAGGACTAGCTAGGATTAGCAAATCAGAACTCTTGGGGTATTCCGTAAGCTTCCTGAATTCCATGCTGCTGAATTCAGGTGCTGCATTAGTGTGTGTGAGGATGGACGGAGGCAGGTTTCATCTATAAAACAAACTGGTAGTTACCTTGTTTCATAGAGCTGGTGTGAATATTGAATGTATCAAGTTCCTGAAACTCATACCTTTGCTGAACCAGACACTGTGCAGCTGGGAAACAAGAGTCTGCTGGTCAGTGTCTGGGCCCCTCTGCCTTTCACCTGTAGAGTCCCCCATTTGTCTGCACCTTGTGATGCTGAGCCTCAGACCCCTTCCCTCCCTGCTGAGCCCCTAGGCAAGTCCCAGTGGGCTCTCTAGTTTTATTAGTGGCTTATACTGAAGCTTAGTCCTAATCTACCCAGTGGCCTGTGGCAGCTGGGGCTGTGTGATGGGGATGCTGATGGGACCCTGGCAACGTGAGTCCTGGCATCCAAGCACAATCAACAGTGGCTTGATATATATTAGGAAAGCACAGAATCATATGGCTGAAAAGAACCGTAATTGTAATGGAAATTCAAATCACTCCACTGAACCTGTTTTCTGCATTCACATTTTGTCCTTGTAAATCAGAAGCACTGGGAGCAATTTATTTCTAAACATCAACAATTTGGAATTGGAGGAAAAATAAAATAACTGCATTCTGACATCCTGGAAACAATTCATCTGCATGTCCGTGCCAACCTGAGGACCTATGGACACTACGAAGTCACATCCGGGTTTTTTTTTTTTAACTCCTGTGAGTGCCTGGAAAGGAGGAAGGCTAATCTTTTGCAGCCAGGTGGCTCCCTGCTCCCCCGCTGTGAGAATCTGATGACTGCGGAAGTGACGGCTCATTGCACCCACCACAGACCATGGAAAGGAAAAACTAGCCTGTGCTCAGGGCTCTGAGCAGGCAACTGTGTGGTCCCCTTCCTGCTTTCCTAACGTAGGAGCCCCAAGGTTGCCCCAGAGAGATCCAAGCTGGTCCCTCCGAGATCCCAGCTGCACAGCTCCTTTTGCTCTTAGAATATGCCTGATACTCCCTTTCTATCCCAGCCTTCTCTTGTGCCAGGGCCTTAGCTTGCTGCTGGCAAGATCACTGTGAAATGTATGAAGGTATATTTAAAAGATTATATGAAGTTCCCTGGACATCCCCTTGAGCAAGGGATGTCCCCTTGCAAGCCCAACGTGGACTTGTAAATAATGCTTGTGAAGTTAGTAGAAAGAAACCTATAATGGGCTGTTGACACCTAATGGCATTCTCTTTCATTTTAAGTGAAATATCACATGTTAAAGTCTTTCCAAAATGTATTTCCTTCAGTGGTTAGCTCTGTTTTTCTGAGACCCATAGCATCTACGTCTGTGGCCAACTTGACACTCAAACCTTGCATGACCCTTCTAAAAGACAGACCATGAATATCTGATGTCATAGTGATCTTGCCCTGCCATGTTCATGTAGGTCCACTTGGTTTCTATGGTTCTAACCAATGTGAGGACATTTACTGAAAATTAACATGGGAACTCTATCAAGAGAAGCCATGTGGGGTAGCTAGCATTAGCTCAAGCAATGCTTTTTGACTGAGGAGACAAAATGCTATAAAAGGAAAGAGTGGTCTGGAGTCTAAGGCTGGGTTTAAATCTGAAGTTCGTAGAAGCTGTGATTTTAATCATGATATGGCTCAGCTGCCTCATCTGTAAAATGAAGATTACAACGAGGCCTGCCACAGAAGAGCACATATAAAGACTTGTATGAAAATGCTTTATGAACTGTAAAGCATATGCATTTGGTGCGTGCCTGCACTCATGTGCATGTATTTGTAATGAGGAGCTGAAGAGCTATTACATTAACAGCTACGTCTGGATATATCTGTGGTATGTATGGTTCTTGTAGAAAAATAAGAGGATGAGAATTTGGGGAGAAAAAAGCTCCTTGGAACTTGAGCCTAGGCAGAAACAACCATTCTGCAGAAAACCAGAGGAGAATCTCATGTTGTCCTGGAGTGGAAAGGAGCCAGGGGAAAGGAAAGGGATTGGGAGGAGGGAGGAGGAGGTGGGAGAGCCAGCAGTAGCCGAATATTTTTCCCTCCCTTGAAACCCCTCAACTCTAATTTTTATTAACTTCCACTAGAAGGTCAGAAGGCCAGCTGTGGGTGATTTCTCATGGCAATCTGAAGTTTGCTTTTCAGAAGGGGCTACAGTCAGACAGAACCTAAGTACACAGAAGCCCAGCAGAGAAAAGAAATGCCTGGGTCTTGGGAGCTGATTAGAATTATCTGAAGATTTAGAAAAAAATAACAATACCTAGACCCTACTGTCGCTCAATGCATCAGAATCTCTGAGGGCGACTCCAGGCACTGAAGTCATCCACTTGTGATGCGAATGAGAGCCAAGTCGAGGGCCACTCCCTACACTGTGCTGCCTGTGACCAGATGTCAGGGGCCCAAGCCTCAATGACACCCTGAGCCTATCAGCTGTGACCAGGGATCTAGTGTCACTAGAATTTTGTGAGATCCCAGGGAAGTGAACTGGGCCAACTGAAAACTAATGAAGTTGGGCCATGTAGAATCTTACCATGTAGGACCCAGAGCTACCAGCCCAGCCTACCAGAACCTGCGTGCATCCTGGATCCTGCGGGGAGCTCCCAGCCACATACCTGAGATCTAACTACACTTTCTAGGCTGGGGAAAAATGCATTCCACAAAAAACAGCAAGGGCTGTCACTGTAGTACCTAGGTGAGAGGACCCAGGGGCTAGAGAAACACAATCTCATTAGGACCTTGGCACAAATGTCGCAACCACAGGAGCCTGGTCTCCAGGGAAGGCCTTTTCCTCTTGATTAAGATTCAGCTGCAGAGAAACACAAGCAGCTTTATACCCCTTGTATGTGCCATAAAAAGTGCTAAGATTATCAGATACTACAAATTTACTCTCCCTTCTCTGCCAGCAAACAGCATTTGTGGTTGTGCCACCTTCAAAATTACCTCAGGAACAACGAGCCCAGGCACTTCTGCAGCCCCTTTAGTGAAGGTGACACAATACTCTGTCCCCAGCATACAAACAAGCCACCTCTGAGGCCAGGTTGGGAACTCGGGGCTCACTGACTGAACAGGACCATTCAACCCCTGCACAATGAAGGAGTGGATGGGAAGCCCAGGTTTCATTAAAGTGGGCGCAGCTGTGGTGGGGATAATGGGATGGCAGAGTGGAGTGGCCAGGTCTGGGCCACAGCTTTAGAAAGCCCTGGTTAATAGGATGTCTGCTGCCTGTGGGGGCTGGCGAGGGGCAGGGACATTTGGGAAGACACTGGGCACACTGCTTTACTGTGAGTATTTCTGGAGGATGCATGCCCACAGACCTGTTATTTGGAAAAATTCAGTCCTGTTGGGCTTTCTTTTTTTTTTTTTTTTTTAGCAGAAGATTGATTAACTTGAGTACCTGAAAAAGATGTAGATTTATGGTTATCTAAATGTACTCTACATAACTGAAGATTAACTGGAACTCTACCCCTTCTTACATTTCAATTTTTTATAGAAAATATTCTTTAAATATACTAGCTTTCTTTTCTCTTCTACGAATTATACTTAATTGATGATTTCAGAGTCTTTGCGGATATCAAACAGACAGAACATTTTTCATGGACTCATTTACTCAGGCATTTCTTGAATTTCCACTTTGAATGGAGCTCCACGTAAGCAGCTGGAGGATCGCTGCTACAGGGAGAGTGATGGATATGCACGGTTCACAGTTGAGCACAGACCCTGAGATAGCGCCGGATTCCTGGAGTATTCCATGCGGGGTGCTCATTCCTTATCTCCGGTATGTAGAAGCCATAAGTGAGAACAAGTGCGCCCAGATATGGTCCACATCAGGAGGGGATGCAGGACAAAGGGACCCAGGCTGTGAGCAATAAGCCAGGGTTCAAATCCTCACTCTGCGCCCATTGTGTCTTCCTGATGGAACATACCTTACACAGAGGAAAGGGTGAAGTGAAGTGAAGCACAGGCACACAAGAGCCCAGGGAACCCCTGTCATGGACTAAATTCTTAGTGAATATTTGGTTTAAATACAAAGTTGAGAGCTGTGGGGGTGTGGCTTATGGGAGAGCTCTTGCCTGACATATACAAGACCCTGCATTTAATCCCCAGAAACACAAAGACACACAGACACACACACTGTTGAATCATTTTGCTAGAGTACAAGTCAAATAAAAATAAAATGAGAGTCTACCTCATTCCCTAAATCCCAAGTTCAGGTGGCTATGAGCTGAAGGACACCTGCTCCACAGGTATGCGAAGGTGCCCATTTGTCACCTGTAGGTGTGAGTGAGGGGAACCAAGAAAATGGATACTTGACTGCTTTTACAAAGGGCTGGGACACCACCCTGAGTCCCAGTGGCCTTACTCATCTGCTTGATGGTCTTCTCCATCCTTCAGCCTTGGCTCCATGGTCAGGCAGAGCCCCACGTACCACAGCTGGTGTGGGCCATGATCCAGGCAAGTGAGGGAGGACGCCAAGGATGGGGCCTCCTAGGGAGGGCACATGTATCACCGTGGAGCAAGGGCTTCTGTGCAGCAGGGAGCTGTGTTCCCTGGATGTTCCCTACACAGCCTGACCGAGTTACCTAGTTGATTCCTTCATTCATTAATTCAGAAACATAGAGTATGTGAAAATTAGGTGCCCCTGAGACATGAAAAGCACAGAGAGACTGTGGGGTGCCCCTGGGTCTCTGCAGCACCCTGTCTGAGGAGCTCAGATTTAACTGATTAAACGTATCATATGCTCCAGCAGTGGCTTATTCACTACGTTGTGCGACTGCACTGGAAAATGTCACCCATTAATTCTGCGTAGGGGCATGGTCAAGGCTTCACAGAACTGAGCACAGTCCACTGAGCCTCAGTGTGAGGCACAGCTGAGTGAGCACAGTGCTGAAGGAACAGCATTATAATCAGAGGGAATGGTTTACGCAAGCACACAGAGGTACAGAAATCCCTAGTTCTCTCTTGCAGGGCCCCCCTGTTCTGTATTAGAGTAATTCTCCTATAAATTACTCTGTCTCCAGATTAGGACTCACTGGTGCAGACACCGTCTCAAAGAGAGAGAGGCCTTCTACCCAGGATGACCGAGCTAACTTTCCAAACACAATTCTTGGGTGTTTGCTGATTGTCAACTGCTATCCCCTGGACAGACTGTGAGGCTTTTACTTCTTTCCTAACTTGCTTGTTTTATGTTCACTTTGTCTCAGCTATCAACTAGATACACTCAAGGGTAAGAGCTCCACAGGGACCTGGGATGTTACTGCCACACATATAACTATATCTGTTGCTAAGGCAATGGTAATAACCTCAAATTGGAGCAGGGCCTTCTGCGGCAGGACACAGCAGAGGAGTGCACCAAAGTTACCCAAACTGCAGAGTGAAGAAGTAGTGTGTGTGTGCATGAGCGTGTGTGCCTATGCTGTGTGCAAGCAGGCATCTGTCTGGGCTAGTGAGTACATGTGCACACATCCTTGTTCTGGAGTATGCATGCATGTCTGTATTGTATACATGTAGTATTCAGACTTTGGCTGTATCTCAATAAGAGAACATGAGAGACAATTTATATCTCAGTCAATAATCAGAAACATGCTAGGAAATAAACCTACTGAAACCGAAAACCTGTAACCACTGAAGTCTTAATCAGTGAAGGAAATTATAGTTTAGGAGCATGTGCTTTCTTTACTTGCTGTCAAGAACCTGAGTTCTGTGGAGAGCAAAAGTCTGAAGATGACCTTTTCTTGGCAGAGGCGAGAGTGGAGAAGCCTATTATGGAGCATAAGCCAATTTACTTTGTACAAATGAGTGGCAATTTTCTTCCTTAAATACATAAGGGTGGAAGGGAAATGTCTATAAAGCGAAAGATGCTCTCCCATGGCCAATCTCCTCTTGTTTGTGGAAGTTAAAGAATGGCAATCCAGTTAGAGGCTTATGGGAAGATGTCAGAAGGAGCCCGGCTGAGCGCTCCGGAGATCTCCTCCTTGAATACATTTCTGAAACTGGTTTTCAGTTGGAGAGGAGGAGGCAGTGGCTTATGGGTAAATATCTCCTCACAAAAGTATTTCAGTGAAGGAGTAAAAAAGTGTGAAATACATCTCCCTGCTTTATCACTTCTTTTTGTTTTAGAAAATTTACAGGCATTTGTAGGCTAACAGAATCTAAGTATCTTGGATGGATTGCATCGTCAACAACATTTACTAAAAGAAACTGTAAAACTTTTTCCAAGCTGGGGCTCCTAGCCTGAGAATGCTCAGCTCCTTAAGAGGAGATGAAATGCCTGAAACCACACATGGAGGGCTGGGTTCTAGGATTTCACTGGGGTTCGGGTTTACAGGACTTTGTTAATACAAGGGCCACCAATCACATTCTAGTGGCTTATTTCACACTTCTGGGGTTAGTTTTTTGAGACTAGAGAGTGCACAAGTTCAGATGGAGACTTAGTTGTGGTTCAAAAGCTTCTCACATCAGTAGGACACTTCGCTAGGTCTGAGTTTGGGGTGGATTTTAACCAGCAACAAAAGAGTTGTGTATGCATTTTATATATTAACATATTGCAATAACATTTTTGTTTTAGGGTTAATTCCTTCCTAAATGAATGCATAAAGTAGTAAAGCGATAGGAAGTGTCCTAAAAACTATGAGAGATTTGTTTTTTAAAATTAGGTCCCACCTTAAAAGTTGGGAGAAGGGCTACAGTTCATTAAAAAGCACAGATTGGGAGAGGAAGGAATTTTGCTCAGGATCTGACCGCAGGCTGTCTCTAACTTGCTCTTCATTAATTAATGAATAACAGAACATTTCTTCATTTTCTCTTCTTAACATCCAAAGGACATCTATTTGTAGGATGACTGGAAACCTCCACAGTGCAGAGTATACATAATTGATATAGTACTTATTTACTACATAAATAGAGAAAAGAAAGGGAGATGGAGGGACAGAATTTAGGAGGAAAAAATCAAAGGTGGGAAAAGGAGAGGGGAGAAAGCATGGGGAAGGAAGAAAGAGAGAAAGGGAGGGAAGAAGGAGCAAGGAAATGAGTAGTCGTTGGTGTCTTTTGTGTTTAGTTTTTCCCATCAGTTCGTCCATGCAAGCCTCATGCTCCACTTTGAGCACACAGAGGTTCAAGCTTGACCCAGTGAGTGGGAGGGAGAGGCAGCCCTGAAGGCGTCTGGCCATCCTCTCCCCTTCTCTCTCCCTGACTTCTCAGAAGGCGCCAGTGCCCTCCCTTCAAAGACACCAACACATTTTGAAGGATCCACACCCTACCTGTCACACTTTAAGGAAATGCTTAAATGGTCACCCGCATGGCAACTGTACAGATATCCACATCTTGAATCCCAATTTGACTTCAAATTGCACAAAGACAAAAACGAGAGGATGGGGAATCAATAAGATGAAAACCTAGTTAAGATCTTCAGGGACAGCTATTGTCTTGATTTTGCAGCCTTGATGAGCCTCCTGGAGATAATAAAAACATGAAGAATATTCTGTCTCTTGTACTCACAACAACAATGAGAGCTCACAGTGGTGGTAATAAAAGGAAGGATATTGCCTTCAAACACCATCCTTTGCCTAACACTGCCCCAAAGCAGCCTCAGGCTGGGACAGAAGCTGCAGTGCTTGGTCTGTAAACTAGGTGGGCTGGTAGGAGAAGTAGTCTTTTCCAGCCCTAAACATGTAGTCCTCTAGTTACGGCAATTTCCTGTAGTAGTTAAATCTCACTGTCAATACTGCTTCAGTTGAACTTGCAGTTGTATCTTTAACTTGCTGGGTTTCCAAATTTTTATCTATTAGCTAAGGCTAAGAAAAGCATTCTTAGATGAGGATCAGCTGCAAACCATGTCATTTTCTCTAGAGTACCAGGGTAAAACTCAGGCCCCAGAGAGGATGACTTGCTCCTTTTCCAAGTCCCAAACTTGGCTGTGAGCAAAATATGGCTTGGGAAGCCTCACGTGCTGACTTCCATGGGCTTTGTGCCCTGCTAGAGTTTTACTTCTGATAAATTGGTTAAACCCTACACTTTTCAACCTAATAAAGGAACTTTGCATACTGAAATGTCTGAGTGCAGTACAGGGCACTGTCAGACTGCTAAGGTGAATTAGAGTCCCTCTTCCATGCTTTGGGAAATATGTTAGGAAAATGGATACTCCTGACAAGAAAGATGCTGGTACATGAATGTTCTAATTTGTTCCTCAGCTTCTAGTGGTCAAGGGATCTTTTCATTAGTTTTATGTTTAACCAGTGAAAGCATACATAACTATTAGCATTTAAAAATGTGTCTCAGTAAAAAGTGTAAAAAGTCACCTTGAATCCCCAGTGACACGTGTACCGTAGTAGGAACACAGGGCCACTCATGGTTGGATGGAACTGTTAGAAGGTCCCCAGTTACACTATGTTCTTCCTCTTCTTCCTGTCTTTGAATTTATCTCTTCAGTCTGGAATATTTTTTTTTCACTCACTTTTTACTTAGACTTTGCAAAACTCTCTTTTAAGCCAACTTTCCAAGAGGCTTTTAAGCTTATTCCTGCCATGCTGGCCGAGTGCATGGTTCACAGTTGGAGCACGATAAAGATGGAATGAATGAATGAAGGTTCAAACTGGTGTGGATCAGGAGAAGAGTGAGCAAAGAGAGTTTGTAGCAAATTAGCTGCTTGCCAGTGAACAGCACAGATACGGATTCTGACCAATGGATAAGGGTCAATTGCCTGTGGTTTGGAGAACAAGCCTCCTTCTGAGGCTGGAAGCTAAAGGAAAGGAGACTCCACAGTAGTAGAAGTTTCTGGCAGGGAGTCATCAGTAACAAAAATGAAACAGAAAACCACAAAAACTTATTTAAAAACTAAATGTCTTAAGTTCTTTTTCAGGAGAATCCATGACCTGTTTTTGGCAAGTTGTGATGGGGTTGGGCAAGAATGCTTCTGATAGTTCCCATCCCTAACTTTGTACAGCCCAGGGTTGACTGCCTTCCCTCTACAGGTATGAGAAGGGTACTTGGTGGGAAGGTGTCCTGTTAAATGTAAAAGTTATGTAGGCCTCAAGATAAAGACAGGTTTTCATAAAGCCTTTTTTTTCCCCCAGTGACCTCTGGAGGGAGCAGACTCCACCGGCTCACGTGGTGCCATACAAAGGGTTGTTTTATGTCCTCAGCCTTATAAATCAATTTTAATTGTAACAACAGAAACATCACCAGCAAAATGGAGCCAAACGGGCTGGGGCCCTTTTCTGCACTCTCTAACTAGCTCAAATTAAATGCTGAATTGTATTTTGGGGTCTGAGTTTTGTCATGCAAACGAAGAAAAACAACTTGCTTTCCAATTTCCACATGCAAATATAGAGTGAATTGTTGAGACGGAGAATATATTTTGCTATCTCAGTGGTTCTAGAAAAGATAAGGAGCTCTTGCAAAAAGTTCCACAATTTGTCAGCTGGCAGCTTATTAAATACCCCAAACAAATGTTTATATAGCATTAGAGGGACACTGTCAAGGTCGGGAGATTCCAAAATGGACCAATTCTGCTTTATTCATAACTGTTTGCAAAATCTCTTGTTCTTTTTACCCCTCGAAAACAAATGCATCTATTCTACTTTCTCTGCCTTAGGAAAAAAATAGGCAAAAAGCCAGCCCTCGTGTATAGGCCTCTAATAATAAACTTGAATGCATGGCTAGTTGTTCAGGAGTCATGGGCCACCTACAGTAGCAGAATTCCACAACTTGGAGGCTTAGCTTCAGCAGAACTTCCATTAATGGGTGGAGGAGGATGGGAGGTTCACACAAGGCTCAAAATGAGCCTCAGCTCAAATACCTTCAGAGCTAATGAAATTGGGCAGGAGGCTGCAGAGAAAATGAAATATCCTCTGTCCTCCAGGATGGGTATTTATAAAGTCATAGGTCTCAGAATCAGGTAGAACTCCACTCCAATCTAATAACTATACTAAGTGCAAAGCATGTTGGGAAGCACAGAAGAAAGACAGGGTTATGATGATGCTCCCAAAGGATGCTATGATCCAGAGGGCAAATGGAGGATACAGGTGCTTATGTAAGTGCAGTGCCAGGTAGAATAAGAAGGGATATAAAATATACAAGAAGAAAGAGGCAACAAGTAAAAATCAAATGGCCTCATTCCTTTATTTTTATTTATTTTGTTTGGCCTCATTCCTTTAAGCCAACTATCTACCGGTAATCTTATTTGAGAAATTTGCTCACTACCTAATTATTTAACTCAGTACTCTAGTGATAACAGGACAGGTTAGAGGATTCAACAGAACAGTTGCTTAGAGGTCAAGTGCAAAGAGGCTGGGGTCTTGCTCCCTGCAAGACTTTGCTACCTTTCCTGCTCTAGAGAAAATCTATGGTTACTCCAAGATCAAAGCAGCCACCTATGGTGGAGTAAAAATAAAATGCTCCAATCCTGCCTCTCACTTCCAGTATATCCTGCTCCCTTCCCTACAAACTTCTAGAATCCATTCTTACATGCAGTTAACTTGAGATGGTCTGAATTTTGACAAAGATGGTTTTTCCAGGGCTTGTTGGGTGGGGGGATGTTAGGTGTGAAAAAGTTCTCCTTCTGTGGCATGTCAGTTGTCTCACTTGTTTTGTAGCTAGAAATATACTTCTGTCATTCTTAATAATGGCCTTATTTGGTTTGGGAAGGGCAGCGTGTTGAGTCACTGACCACACAGGAGATTGAGGTGGTGAAGTGAAGGATGATGGGAGGGGGAGAGCTGTCAAGTTCTCGCTCACACTAGACTAAAAGCATGTAATTCACAACTTCTGTAAGCTTGGGAAGTTATCATTTGAAAGTTGTTGCTCTAGAATGCCTTGACAGTCTAACAATACAAAATAAATCTTCTATTCACGCCTCTCTGGCAAGCAAGGATTCTAAGAATATGCAGCAACAGCGGAAAACAGCGATAAGTTTCTTGTTATGCCTTTGAAACTTACAGCGCCTCCACACTGCACTGATTACCATACATTAGCTTTCCGCAGACCACGGGCCTTCTTTCTGGATAACATTTTCAAAATATTTTCTGTAAGCCCCCAAGTTCTGTTGGTCTCCTCCAGAATCAGGATTTGAACATGTTTCCAATCTGTAGTAAATTTCCTCTTGTTGGTGGAGGTCCTAGCAAACATCCTCAAGGTAGGAGCAAGGAAAATTGAAAGCCCAGAGAGCTCTGAGCTCAGGCCCTGCACCTGGGCAGGGCTAGCATCTTAAAGGCTGTCTGGAGCCAGAGGCATTTATGTTGAGGAGGGAAAACTGACTCCCAAGGAAAGGCTCAGGAATGGCTCATAAAATACTCATCTGTTTGGAGGAGTAACTCAGAGAGATGAAGACCTCATGGGCTTCTGAGTCTGAAACACCAAATTAAGGAGATCAAGCAATAGAGGGCAGTTTCTACCTCTGGTCAAAGTCCTGGCTGCAACTCCGAGAATGTGATGGCTGTTCTGGAGGTTGTCATAAACCCCCCAAGCCCCATTTTTCTCCCTGACAGATGTGGGGTGTTGGTGGGCATATTGTAGTGTGTGTGGAGAAGAGGTTGCATGCTAATGAGCCATACAGCCCGTCTGACAAACCCCATTTGCTCCATTCTACTGGCTGCCCAAGCTTTCTGCCTGCCCTGGCTGTACCCATGGGCACTGGTGATCCCCGCTCAGGGCTGAAAGGGAATGTTTAAATCCACTATTCTAAACTACTGCTGCAGCCAGGCCCTTAAGCAGCCCACAAACAACTCCATGGCTTGTTGCCCTGTGTGACAGCTCACAATTGTTTCTTGCTCTTTGCCAGGATGTGTCCCTAGCACTCTCTTCCTCTCCTTTCCATCACCCTTCCTCCAGGAAGAACTTTAGCTTGGAAACCAAATGCCTTTTTTTGAGGATCCATGGAGTTATTGTCAGAATTGTCTATGTGCTTGTGTCCTGTAAATGCTGAAAAGGCAGAAGACTGCAATTGGATTGTTTACTGTGTGTCTCTTCGAACTTCACAAAGTGCCTGACACACAGAAAATTCTCATAAACAGCTCGTTGATGAACTTGATGGATGGATGGATGGATGGATGGATGGATGGATGGATAAGCAGATGAATAGGGACCAATATGCACTAGACGTGGACAATGCCAGCTACAACTAAGCTTTCTTTCATAGTTTTCGGTGTGGAAAATGGTAAGCTCTGTCTTTTTTATCAAACAGTACTAACTTCATGCTGGGCTCCAGTCCATTTTAAACACATTAAGTTATAGAGAATGCTCAATTTTGATGCCCAACTTCAGCACCCAGCCCATTAGGGCACAGAAACTCTTGCTGGGAGGAGATATATTCCATGGCTACAATCCCATGGCCTACTTGCAGTGGCCTCTGGAACAAGAGGCCTTACTCATTATGGACTGAAGAAAGACTTCTTGATAATGAAAAAAAAAAAGGCCCCAAAAGGAGGCAGAAAGGACTGAACTGACCAGGCAATTCTTTGTATGAACCAAGATACAAAGTCAAGGGGGTGACTGAGTATTGCTTTGGTGGTTGCTTTACTCTGTTCCCAGCCCAGATTGACTTCTGATGAGACTGGGAGGGTCTCGGGTGAGAGATGATTTTGGGTAAAATTGAAAGTAAATGAGAGCAGGATATCTCAGCATATGCTAGAGCTTGAGCCTCAGGCTTTGGGATAAATATAATATAAATGTAATATATATGTCCTTCTAAACGGGTCAGTAAGGGAATAAAGCGGCTCATGGAGCAAAATATCTTCTGGTGGTTCTCTAAGACTATTATCTATACAGATATATTATATATAGTTGCATTAAGGACTTAGGATGACAACCCAAGGATGAAAAACATAAAGCTCAGATGATAAAATATGGTTGCTTCATTTGGCTGTAGACTCCCATCCTCACCACATCTGTCTTCTGGCCAAAGTTTGGAGCAAATGAGGATGGAAAATATCAATTGTTTATTAAATTTGAAAATGATCAAAGACCAGGGTCTCAAGAGAAGATAGATTATGTTCTGAATTGGCAAAAGGAGTAATTATTCTCTTTCCTTTAAAAACGTTTGGGGCTTAATTAAAATGGATGCACCTCTGGCCCCCTTTTCCACATGAGATCCTTTGAAGTCCCTGCCCCAGTCTGTAATATCCAGTATCTGGGGCCAGCGGCACTGCCTCAACACAAGCTAGGCCCAGCCACGGAGGATCACACAAACTGGTGGGTGATTTTATCCTGACTTCAGGAGAAAATTAAGAAGGTGCCAAAAAGGTATTCAAAAATCTTCCATTTCCTTAAAGGCTGTAAAGATCTTGAGATCTTTCCCTGGATGAGGGAACTGGATTACAAATTTTAGGTAAGTGATAAATTTACTTTTGACTTCCAATTTAAATTGATATTTGTGTTTAATTAATAGCTTAAACATTTCTTGGGCTCTACAAATGCAATTGACTTCATCTTTGCTTTCTGTTGATGGTAAGAATACTAACTCAAGGTTATATGGATGTCTGTTGGCAGCCAATCAAATTTAAGACTGTAGCAACCTGAGATCAAAGGAGAAGGGAGTAGATGAATAAAGGGAAGGGGAAGAAGAAAAGGAAGAAGAGGAGAAAGAAAAGGTGGAGGAGGAGAAGAAGGAGAAGAAAAGAAATGGAAAGAAGTATCTATAGCTGTTTGTTATAAAAAGTTTGCGGTAAGTGGGATGAAGAAAAATATATAAGGAGGGCTATAAGTGTAAGAGGTATGCTTTTGATATGATATTTTTGTATGATAGAAGTTTTGTCCTACTAGAAAGATAAAGAAAGAGATAATGGTGGAACTGGTAAGCTCAAATGTGTCAAGGAGAAGCTTGTGGAGGATGCAGCTTATTGAAAGAAATATATATGTTTGTTTGTTGGCTTTATGGAACCCAGGTTGTTCCTTCTAAAAGTTCCTTGATGCTTAAAAAGACTGGAAGAGGGCAGGTTGTACCCTGACTCTCATCAGTCAACCCTTTCCAGATCTCAGCTCTTTCCTCTGTTTAATTTAATCTTTAGTAATCCACATTATAAAATAATTTTAAATCAAAATCTGGGCTAAATATAAAAAGGGGTCAACTCATACTCTTAACTTTTTTCTGCTGGCTATCAAAAACGTAGAAAACTAGAGATTAGAGATGCCTCCCACTATGTGGGAAGGAGGATAAAAACTGTGTGGCCTCCACTTCCCTTGAATGTGATCTATAGTTAAATTAAAAGGTGATTTTTTTTCTTTCAAAGGTAAATTAGAAAATAACAGACAAAAATCTCAAAGCTCTTTATTTGTCTTCCAACTCTTTCTGATAATTCACAATTAAAAGCATTAGATTTTAAAAACAAATATAAAGGTTATGTGTGATTTAAACTAAATATGCTTCTACATCTCTTTAAATTTGGTTCTTCCATTTAAAGCTTGATCTACAACTATAGGTTTTGATTAAATAATCATTTTATTATTGTGTAAGTGAGACACACTTACATTGGATAATAGCTTTGTGTATGGTTATAATATTTTCTGAATTTGTAAAAGTGCTAAAGATATTATTTAATTCTTATCAATACAGAGTTGACAAGAAGTCTGTATAAAACTGTTAAAAATATGAATTTTGCCTTAAGAGTAAAAGCTAAGTAAATACATGTAAAGATTTCTGTACAGCTATGATGGTAATTATTGCTAACCTCATGGTATATTAAATACATTTGTGTTTTCCCAATTGTATAGGTCCTTTTAAGATACAGGACTGGAAAAAGATATGTTGTCATACTGAAGCCCTTCAAACTACAGTTGTTCGTGATAATGGGCTTTTTCAGATTTATGTTTATGTGATTGTTATGTAAGTGTGTTACGATAATTTGACGTGCCTGTTCCTTGCACAGTCCGGTATCATTACAATGATTAGACATCAAACATAAAACATAAAATATAAAATATACTCTGCTTAAATATCACTCTGGTAACAAAAATGGTTAGAAGTGAACAAATTAGGTAAGTTTCTGTATTTCATTTAAGATCTTGTAACTAGATAAAGATAACTGATTGAAAAGTTATTTTACATTAAGATAAAAATTTAAATTGTTTCAGAGGTAATAACAAACTTAATGGTTTTAATATAATGATATTATCATGACTGCTATGACAATGTATTATGTTTTTCTTGATCTCTACATTTCTTTATAAAACTTTGTAACCGTTATCTGTTAATATCCTGCAAAAACTCAACTTCTAAGACAGCTATGATTGGTTAAAAATAACAATTCCCTGATCATACTATACATTTCAAGGTACTTGATATCTAGCAAAGATAACTGATTTCTTGGATATTTAACAACAGAGGTTTGGAGACTAAAGCTAAGAAGGTAACTGGGCTAAGAGGACAGACACTATTTTTGGTCCTAGGCATCAAAAGTCAACAAGAGGGCCGGAGGGTTAGCTCAGTGGTTCTGGTGCCTGCTTCGCAAGCGTAAGGACCTGAGTTCGATCCCCGGTTACCACATATAATGCTGGGCGTGGTGGCTCACGCCTGTAATCCCAGCACTCGGGAGGCAGAGATGGGAGGGTTGCTGAGTTCGCGGCGGCTTGCCTGGGCACCATAGTGAGCTCAGGGCCAGCCTGAACTACAAAGCAAGACCCTGTCTCCCCCCCCAAAAAAAAAAAAAAAAAAAAGCAAAAGTCAACAAGAACTCAGGGCATGGGGAGAAACATTCTACAGGATCCTACAACTTTGGTGAGTCATCCAGTCTCTTGAGCAAGGAGATTGTTGTACTCCAGAGGACAGGAGTTAATCAGTATGTCAAAGAAGAGGGTCACCAAGGAAAAAATGTATTCTATGCTTCCACAGGAAACTACATGGTCAAGTAAGACTGTGACCCATCCTAGCAATAACGAGCATCACAGGTAACACTGACAGAAGAGCTGAGAGGCTCTACATATGGTCTCAAAAACAACTTCTCAAAAGCCTTAATTGACTGTGATATTTGGCAAAGAAAAAGAGTTAGTTTTAATTCATCCTGGTCTCACTTTAACTTGATTTTGGACACCCCAAAAAAAACATAACCAAAGACATACTAACAATAATATAGTTCCAAAAAGGAACTCCAATCACTGACCCTTGTTGACAGTTTCTAGCTACACGTGTAAATAGATTTAAGAGCAAAATGGTTACAACTGCTATTCCAATCCTTTAAAATAATATCCGGACATGGCTTCTTCCCCAATCTGTTTTTTGTTCTAGTGCTCATGCTTTGGTCATATGTGCTTTAATGTTTATTTATTCTTGCCTATGAAGAGATTATGTGCTTGGTTTGTCATCCCTCCTTCATTCCCTCAGACAAAAGGGATTTTTAGCCTAGACTCTACCCCTTGATTTTCCAGCTGGGTGACTATGTGCTAATTAAGTCTAGAGAGAGGAAAAACTCAAACTAAACTAGAAGGACTTTTCCTTGTGCTCCTGACAACTAAGACCGTTCAGATGGCCTAGCAATGATGCTCACATGGCACCTGAGTCAAAAGAACACAAGTGGCACCACAGGACAAGCAATGGATGGTCTACCTTAGAGAAACCAATATTCAAATTATTCCTAAAGTGTGTCTAACTGTTGTTTTTCTTCTTTTCCTTTCCTTATTCCTCCCTTTTCCTTTCCTTATTCCTTATTCCTCTCCTTATTCTTTTCCTTATTCCTTCCCTTTCCTTATTCCTCCCTTTTCCTTTCCCAGGGATTCAACTCTCTAGTTTTAAACTTCGATTTTTGTCAAGTCATCCTATGAGAAGATATTGCTGCGCACACACACACACACACACACACACACACACACACACACACACACACACACAAAACCTACAACTGTGGCCCTTGGTCTCACTAGACCCCTACATGTTCCTGCCATAGCCTGGCTCAAGTTAAAGTAAATTAGATGGCAAATTTCAAACAGATTGTACAAATACAGATGGGTATGGAAAAGTGGATAAAATATTCTGTGTGCAGCCTTAACATGAGCAACTGATATGCTTACAGCACAGAGAGGCCAGAGACTCAAGTGGTCCTTTCCTTTTGGGTTCTTTCCTTCTGACTCACGAGGCCTCAAATATATGACAGCTCTCTTTCAGGACAGCACAACTACAATAAGTCCTGTCTGACATTACAACTACTGTTTTCCAAAGGCAAGGGTCCTATGGGTCAACTTCCAAGGACGACTTCACTACCAGAAAAGGATACCAACATCTCCTCAGACCCAGAGTGACAAGAGTCAAGAGTGACATTCTTGGGCAAGATGACAGGGTACAGTAGAAGCTGATCCTTTGACAGAATCCAAAACAATCACAATTCTGAGTGCCTTGGACAGATATCTGGTGGTATGGTGAAGGAGCTTTACTGGGCAATCTTCTGGACAAATGGAGAGGCACCTGAACTTTGGTACAAGTACCACCCTTTTCATCCTTGCTTTCAGATTCCAAGACCATTCTGGGACCACTAGAAAAAAGGAGAGATTTAAGGTCCAGCAGGTCATTTGGATACTCCCTTTACTACCATGTAATAGTTAGTGACTCTATTGGTCTCCCAAGGGAAACTCCAAATAAATTAAGGTTCAAAACCAGATAGCTGTGGGATTTGAATCCTTCCTGTTTTGCTGGTCCACCATTTTTTTTTTTTTTTTTTGAGAAAGGGTCTCCCTTTGTAGTTCAGGCTGACCCTAAACTCATTATGTAGCCCTGGCAAGCCTCGAACTCAGCAGTCTTCCTGTCTCTGCCTCCTGAGTGCTGGGATTACAGGTGTGAGCCACCACACCTGGCACTGTGGTATGTGGTATTGATTGCTGGTCGGTGTGAGTTACCGGGGATCAAACTCAGACCCTGCACTTGCGAGGCTGGCGCCAGAACTACTGAGCTAAATCTCCAGGGCCGCTGGTCCACTATTAACAGAGGTATAGATTAGATACCTGATATCTATTATAATCAACAGAGATTTTTCAACAAGAGGAATGCCATAAAAAATAATGGAATAATTAAGACCCACCAGGCAGAAGGCCTTGGAGAACAGACTAGCATTAGACATGATGTTGAGTGAAGAGGTCCGCTTTTGTGTGATGATAGGTGTTAAACATTGCACGTTCATCCCCAACAATGGTGATGAATGATTCAGACAGGACCATCATTAAGGTCTCATAGGGATTAACCACTTTAGAGAACAAGTTGGCAAAAAACTCAGGTATTAACAGTTCCCTTACTAATTTCCTAAAACAACAGTTTGTTAAATAAAAAAAAAGAGTAATAAAATCCATCATTACCTCTCTAAAAATAGTGTCAACCCACCCATTCTCCTAAGTTGTTGTGTCATTCCTTGTGTTAGGGGGCTCAATTTAAGCACCTCTTACCAAACAGTGACCCTCACCTAACTCAGGTAACATGTTCCTAATGGGGGAACAAAGCAAGTGCTTGCCATATTTGAAGAAGGAAATGATGATATTTGAAGGGGAGAGAATTGTGGGAAACATTTAGTTTTTGCCTTTTCTAGCAAATAGAAATGACTCCATCTTGGATATCCTTCCTGAGCGCACTAAGGTACAGAAAAGGCCTGCTTGGTTCCAATCCTCAGAACATAGCTACAAACCAAGATAGCTTATAATGAACCATGGGTTTTCTGGTCTCCACATCCTCCTCCACTCTTCTCCCTACCTCTCAGCAATCCCGCAGATTCCCCTTGTATCCTCTGAGTGAGCCAAGTCTGGTAGATTATAAACGTTCAAATCAACCAATAGTAAAGAAAAGTCAGGTGCTTTTCCTGCATTAGGGATACGAGGGGGAACCCTCCTTTGTCTTGTGGGCCTGCTGCCTCAAGTTTTTGCCCTCACGTAAAAATAAAAAGCCTTGTTGAGATTTCTTGGTGTCTAAGTGTTTTGTTATCTGCCCCACTAAATTGAATTTCTTACCTCAACAATATGGGAATGCATTTCCAAAAAATCAGACCAAGCCTTCACCAACATTAACTTACAACAAATAGATGATGTCTAACTCTAGCCCTCTCACTACTCCAGCATGGGCACTGACAGAGTATGCATCTGCCATGGTCAGTGGTAAATATGAGGAGGGTATGGCAGCTTTAAGATCAGAGATCCTCCAGAGCTTATGTAAAACTTATTCATTTTAATGCCCAGATCAAAACGATTCAAAACCATTTGCCTTTTGCTAGCATTTAACCTCTTCACTCTTTTGTGATCTTAAGAAAGAAAATGGCAAAGATCTTTACTTCCCTTACCTGGAAACTTTGGGGCATTTATGATAGCTTTTTATATATGGCAGGTGCTTAGTACTGTTTTACAGATGTGGCTGAGGCTGATAAGAAGAGGGATGGGGTGAGGGGTGAAACATGCTCTCCAAGCCAACCACTTCTGGTCTAGGCAGAGAAAGAATCTTTCAGAATTTATTCAGACTCTGACAGTGCTTCTTGATAAACTCTGACACCACTCCACAGTGAATATTGTCTAGGGAACAGAATGATGTCCTCTATCCTTCTTACTAGAAAGACAAGGCAATGCACACACAAGTCAGTTCAGTGTCTCCACTTCTGAGTGCAGCTGAACAGTGGACACTTTACAAATGCCAACAATGATCTGAGGATCAGATTCCAACCCATGGGGTTCGAATGGGAGGTAACATTTAATAACTAGGTTTCTTAACCTGTCATCACCATGGGTCTGTAGCACCACAGCAAGAGTTAGGGCTCTTTCTGTTGGAATGAGGAGCTGTGTCACTGTGCCACTGATGCACAGGCTCAGGCCATCCATCAGTGTGCTTCATGCAAGGTCTACAATGATCCAGGTTCTGGGCTAGGCGTGGCCTCTCCATCTCTTTCATTTACTTGCTTGAGAGCACAGATCTCTCCAAACAAAAGGGTGTTCAACTCTGCTCACTGGAGGATCTTGGACCATAGTGATGTTATACTGCAGAACAAGCCAGGATAACGATACCTGTTTCTCCATTTCATTAGGCACAACTCCCAATATGTCAGGACCTGTTTTCCTCAGTTTAGACTCAGAAACTGACTTCCATCACTGAAATAGTGCTCGTCTCTCCTTGAAATAAATGCCAAGACTTTAGGGAGGTGGTAGAAATTGAGCGAAAATAATTTAACTCATTTGAGCTGAAAATAACTTGATTCAAGGACTATGCCTTCAGATACCCAGGACTCATGAAGATGAAGGCGATGCAGACTTGTTTTCCTTTGTGACTGGAGCATTATCAAGGCTTTAGGACTCACTTCAGAATCATTAAAAATATGTTCATTAGTCTGAAGCACCTCTTGCTACCTGTGTAAGAAGCAAATAAATTGGTGCAAAATCTGATCCCCGTGGTTTTCTACTCCTGGGGTAGTCCTTCATTTATCTCCTTGTCAGGCATGTGCACCGCCAAGATTTTTATTTGGTTAAAAAGTTATAAATATTCCAAATCAAAATATTACCTTGAGATTTGGCCCACCTTGACTTCCACTGCAGTGAGTAGGAATTCTGCCCAAAGAGTGACTGAAGAATGAATTCCCTAGCTTAATGAGAGATTGATATCTTCATAAGTATCTTGACTGAATTAATCCTTTAGCCACCAGGACTGAGAAGCAACCGGCCTTGAGGCTTAAATATATGATGTATTTCAAGCACTGAGTTCTCAATTATGAGTGAGTAAATAGGGTCCTTAACTTAAAGCTTCTTATTCAGAATCTACACAATATGACAGGAGAGAGAGAAAGAGGAGGGCTTTATGTCCCCCTCGTACAACTGTACCCTAAACACAGAGGATTAATCCCTGACATGGAAGCACTTGATCAGTTGTTTTGGCTGTAAAGTCTTAAGGAAAAAGGACTTAATTCTTAGGGTGTTGTCTTACTTAACAACAGGAAGCAAGAGTCTCCTGGCTTGAAGCTTTGTCATTAATCCCTAGAACTTCTAGAAGCAAGCAGCTCTTATAAGTTCATTGCCATAACAACCTGTAGCCCACTGTGTTTGTAGATTGAGTCAGGATGGGGTATTGAGCTTCTAGCTCAGCCTCTGAGATGATTTGAGTCTACTCTAGATTCCAGGTGGGTGAGTCAAAGCTATAGAAACTGAGACACTTGGCTTCTCTTCTTTGGGGCAACCTTCTTCCATGTGCAATCTCAGCTCTCAACTTCTCTATGATGTGGGAAGATTAGTGCCTATTTCGTAAGGTTGTTCAGAGAATGCATAGGACAGTTTGAACTACACAGTACCTGGCATATAAGAAGCATTCCATAAATGTTAGTTATTATTTTTATGAGGTACATTTTTTGTTCTCTTTTCAGAGACAGCTTTTATTAACCCTTAATAAACAAAAATCATACAATAAGAGTTTTAAAAGGCTTAAGCAGAATTCTTATAAAATCCAAAGCTGAGTTCATTTATCATAGAAGAGGAGAAATTAGCATGTGTTTTGAATACTAATGAAGAAGTGACCTCTTTCCTTGTTACATATCTATATTCAAAATGTCATGCCTCATTCTTGTGATAATTATTGAGTTTTCAACATTTATAGAAAAACAGCACATGCAGTATGGAGATAATTGACCTATCAGAGTCTTAAGAAAGAGTTAGTTTTCTATAAATATAGAATGCAGTAATTATTACTAGTGCTACATGTTAAAATTAAAAGGTAGGTAAATAACAAATAAGAACAGCATTTATTCATTACAATCCTAATGCATGTTAGCTCAATTATCCTAAAATTGCACAATGGGAAAATTGTTTTTGTCCTTGTGGAGAAGACGTCTTTCTGAGCTCCTTTTTCTTGAGACTGAATGAGGAGTTCATTATGCAAGTGCGACAGGGGCACTCTCGCTTAGGGGTGCTGATGGTGGGCTCTCAGTACACCACTTCACTGTCTCAGTTCTCAATCAAGTGTGTTTAGCACAGTTTACACCTTTGAAGCCAGAAACTCACTGTGGAAAAGTGAGGTCATAGATACTTTCTAATTTATCCCCTTAAAACCCCACTGTCTAATCTTTCAGCATGAATTGTAAGATGAAGTCTGAGAACAAATCTCAACAAAAGGAAATCTCCCCAAAACTCCTCAGTCTTCTCTTTCCCACCAGCACTTTTCTCCACCCAGTGGAGAGGTCAGCGGTCACATGAAAACACAATCTCCTGTTCATCTTTACTGCAAAGCCTGCCCCTAATGTTGCTGTAGACTGAAGCCATTCGGGGAGCAGTAGGAGGCAAACCACAATCAATAATTGTCCAGAAAACAAACTCAGAGAAGAGAAATAAGCGATTCATTGAAAAGGCATGCAGAAATGGCACACGGAAGGCCTTCCTTCTAATTAGAGGCACAGCACCTATAAGGAGCAGCTGAGAAAGGCTTGTTAAGAATGTAGATATCCTGGGGGCAACCAGAGGTATTTAAAGGGAACATGTTACCTCATGGAAGGGGGATCCTCTTGCATTGAAAAGTAGGGGTAAGGTAAAGACCAAGTTATTGTATACACACGGCAGAGGGGACATAGAGAGAGCAAACTGATGAAATTAACAGAGAAGAGAATATATAGCCAGATTATGGACACATGGCCAAAACAAAGAGTCAGTGTATGGAACAGTCTATGTAGAAGCACAGAAGAAAAACAGCTCCCATTGTGCTGGAGGTGTTTACTTCTGCATCTGTCAACTAAGGAGAAAGCAAATGAGGATTTGCCTAAGTCAGAATGAGTTTCCAAGGGGGAGGACACAGCAATTTCGCTGACAGGGCCAGCCAACCAAAGGTGATGGTGACTCAGTTAACGTGCTGGCTGAGAGCCACAGGTGACCGAGGGCTTCGAGCTCTCAGGGGCAGCAGTGGTGCTGCAGATTCACACCTTGCCGATCCTCTGACCACCAACCAAACCTCTGGGCTCCCATCGCTGGAAGCCCTGCCCGCTTATTGCCCTTCCTAAAGGGACCCTTTGCCTTGTTATCTGTTAGCCTAAGTGACGGCAAAGTGTTTCTCACGAAATGACATGCAGAAGAGCAATCAGATACAAGCCCACACCTCCACTGAGCTTCCCTACCTGTTCCTACCCTGACATGCAGAAAATGATAATATTTCTAGGGTTCCTGGCATTAACAAGTGGGGTATCCACTGAGGGTCTGGCTACCCAACCCCACCCCAATCCAAGACATTTGAGGATCATGACGGTGACCCACTGTTACCCTGGGTAGGAGGCTCTGATCTCACACCCACAGAGCCTGAGTCCTAACTCCAGGTCCAGGCCCCTTCTGCTTGGCTCTGGAGTGGCTGTGCATTGCCGACACATCCACCGAGTCAGTCAATTCAAATCATCGGCTTCAGCAGGAGGAGAGGCTCATAGGAGCCTACGCTGATTAAAGACAGTCACTGTGCTCCACAGAAGTGTGGATTAATCTTGATTAGAGTATCAGGAACCTTTTGAAGACGCCTCCTCTTCACAGACAATGGCCACACAGCCTTCTCAGGTGAGAAGAGTACCTGTCACAGACTGGCTTGTGAGATGAGCCCTGTGTCTAGGGCCAGGGACCCTGCACATGCACAGGGCACTGGCCACTGGCCAGGTGAAGTGTTTTCATAGATGGGTGAAGAAAAGATGCTGATTATAGACTGGTGCTTTGCAATTGCTTCCGGTTCACCGAAAATACAAGAAGGTAAAGGCCAGTTTGCCAGGTCCAGCCCTACCATCAGGTGTGTCTCTCAGAGGACACTGTTCCCTCCCAAGCTGAGACACATTCAAGCTTCCCAGGTAAAGGTCCAGCCCTTGTGCCACTAAGAGGAACAAGCGGAAAGAGGACAAAAAATGTGAAGCAACTGTCTGACTGCACTCTGCTTTACTGATCAAAGCAAAGCAATAGAAACGTTAATTTCTTGGGCACAGTGAGGTATAGAAGAACAGGAGTGGGCAGGCCTACTATGTGGGAGGTGCTCCTTTCTGCCATTTGTCACTGATATATTGCTAGATGGTTCTTCCAGTAGTCTCTCAATTACAGTGTGCAGCCACCCCAGTGCAAAGCATTTCAGCAGACCCACTCTTATAGTGCAATGGCATGAGGACCCCTGAATGAGGCTCAGGTTAGCCTGGGAAAACTGACTAGAGGATATAGGGACCTCCACATTCACACCTATGGGCAGAGGGTGAAGGGCCAATATCCAAGCCTGTCAAAAGGAATTTACCAGAAGTTGATCTACAGTATACTTAGAGCTTTATGCTAGATTCAGAATCAACAAATACCAATTCTCCTAGCAGGCTATGGCTCTAAACTTTGGTGTCAAGGGAGGAGTTTAAAACACCATTCTCCACAAGACCTCACTCTAAATATTACAAATTGGACTTTGCTCCTGACTGGGCCCCAAAACACCTGGGTTCCTTTTGACTTTGCCTAATGAAGTTAGTTGTCTAATTAATAGCTCATTAAAGGTATCAGCTGAAAGTTGTATTTAAGGTGCTTTCAGCAGTTCTCATTCATTTTCTCATTGGTTCAAGCAACATTTTTAGAACCCCCGCCACGTGCCAGCCAAACACTCTTTTAGCTGCTGGAGGTACAACAATGGACAAAAGAAACAGAAACGTCCGCCCTGCTCACTATTCTTGTAATCATTTTCTTTGTAAGAGATTAACCCACAGTTTAGAAAGAATACTGTAGAGGGAGTCAAGAGACCTGAGTTTCAGGTTTAGCCCAGCAGTTAACTGGCCATCAGTACCTGCCATGCTCTTTAATTTTCTGAACAAAGCTACCTAGTAAGCTCTTTAAAAAACATAACCAAGAAGGTGCACTAAAGATAGAATTTGTCAATGTGCAGGTTCAGACACTTATGGAGTAACCTTTGCAGCTGACCCTCTGCTAAGATCTGTGACGGGCTCAAGGGTCATGTTATATAGTCTGGATTCTGTTTCAGGCAAGTTTTATGCTCTAGCCCAGCAAAATGAATGAAGCCAGAAACGGAGAAAAATAAAAACACTTCAGAGCCATAGGGAGGGAGCACATGTCAAGGGGGCAAAGCATTCGAGGCAGGGCAGGCAGAGACCAAGTGGGTGGGGATGGGCAGGGTGCTGCTGATCTAGGCCTGGAAGGATGTGAAGAGTGGAAATTGAGCACTGAGCAAATAGTGTAGAGACCTAACAGAGCCTGGGGTTTGTGCCAAGTACACCTGAGTTTGAATCCTGTGACTGTTACCAACTCTTGTAACGGTGGATAAGTTCCTTATAGGCATAAGGATGTAGTTCCAATATGGAAACCATGGAAAAGGGAGATTTGTAGCTGCCTCAGAGTGTTTCTGCAATGATTACAGGCTGGCCATCTCAAGCTGCAGGGCTCAGGGGACAGCTGCTGTTTCCATGGCATGGCAGTGGGGTAGGGAGAGGGGCCGTGCACCCAGGCGGTGCTGGTGAGGGGCTGTGAGGGGCGTGCTTCTGGCTCTCCAGCTCTGAGATTCCACAGGCACACAGAACATTTCCAAAGAACTTCAAAAGCTCTTCTCTTATCTCCCCTGGGATGGTAAGGGTTGATGCACTGTACCGATTTGTGACTTCACAGTGAATGGAGTCCCCTTATCAGACAGTTTATTATCAGAAGTTTTTCATGGATATTAGAAATGTTGCTTCTTCAATTCTCAGGGACATATGAGGGAAGAGCCATCTCAGAGGGATTTTCTAGATGAGATTTGTCTCCTTTTTGTTAGGGCTAGAGAAGCTAGTAGGGAGAAACCCTAGTAATCCTTCTTGCCAGTGTAAAACTAAAAAGCATACTTTCATGGAATAGTACAAAAGTAGTGACCCTCCCTCCCTTCATTCCGTCCTTCCTCTTCAGTTCCAAAATACATCTCTGTCTTTGGGAATCGATCACCTTGGCATCATCCCAGATATCCTTGGCTTTTTCTCTTTGTGACCTTGGAAAATTTACCTGACTATCAGGGTCCTGAGATACTTTATTGGTAAAAGAGAAGACAGTCACTACTACCTTCTAGGGTGTGGTAGAAGAAGAATGCCACCTTCCCTGCTGAAAGGATGTCCTGAACTTCTGAATGCTCTATGCTATTTGGCAAGGTGATTAAGGTTGCAGATAGAATTAACATTGCTGATCACTGACCTGGAGATATATATAATCAGGTGCCTGAGTGCAGTGACAGGGGTCCCTGTAAACAGCAGAGCGAAATGAGTTCGCCTTAGAATGACGCAGTGTGAGAAAAGCTCTACCAGCTGTTTTGGGTTTTGAAGAAAGATTTAAGGGCCATATACCAAAGAATAAGGGCAGTCTCCAGAAGAAAAAGAACAAAGAAGCACATTTTTTTTTTAAGAATCTCCAGGAGGAGCATGGGTCTTTCCACACCCTGGATGGGCCTCAGTGAGAACCACTATCAGTTTCTGACCTCCAGAACAATGAGGTAACAAATTTGTGTTTTTAAGCCATCAAATGTGTCACAACTTACTGTGCGAGCAAGAGGAGACTAACACAAAGAAATAATGAATGGATATGACAATGCACTTCTAGATTTGTGATCCTAGTTAAGACGTTTGATTCTCTGTCCTTCAGTTTTCTTAAGTAAAAGCGGAAATAACACTAAGTGCTATAAGGTAACCATCAGAATTAAGCAGCAGTACATAAGATGTGTCAGAATGCTGGCATATGATAAGGTTCACAGAAATGTTGGTTTATACACACATATAACTGATGATCTTACTATTATGTATATGTGCTGCCGAAGCGAGCACAGATCTTACTATTATGTGAAGCATGTAGCCTGTTCTCAAATGTAATAACTGATTACTTTTTTGCCATGTGAGAAGGGAGAAGGAGCCTTGGCTATGGCTCTAGAACTTCCCATAATTACAGTAGCTCCATTATAATTTGGACATATATAACAAACTTCAGGGGACCCTGTCTGTGCATGTTTTGCTAAGCTCTTGTTTTAACAGGAATTAGTATATTTTTTGAAGGATGATGATCTGAGCTGGGTACCTTTGGTGACTCATTTTGTATTGAGGTTTTCCTTTGTTGCACAGCAAACACCCCCAGCACTTAGTGACTTTAAATAACCACCATTTTATTATGGCTTATGATTCACGTGCTAGGACTTCAGGCAAGGCTGTGCTAGGTGGCTGCCCTTGGCACCAGCTGAGGTCACAGTTAACTCTGCTGGATTAAGATGAAGGGTCCAAGATAGTATCACTCGTGCTTGGCTTGGGCTGGCCAGAGGAGCCAATGTCTGGCTAGTATTGCTCTCTTTTTATGGTTTCTCAAAGTACCTAGCTTGGACTTCCTCTGAAGAGGGCTGGTGGAGAGGGTTTCCACAAACAGCATTAACTGAAAGGTAGAGCCAGGAGTCTTAAATTCACAATATTCAAGAGGTCAAAGTGGGTATAGATCCTCCTGAGACTCAATGGCTTCTACTGAACACACCTTTTAATAAGAGGAATGTCAAAGAATTTGTGTTTGCCCCCTGAGATACTCAAGGAGTGACACACAAAGACTAGAATTATGGGATGCACTTGTCCTTCATGGGCAACATGATAATCACAACAAATACTCAGCTTGAGGGTCTGCTTGAACTTTTCTGCAGCTAACAACTGCTGAATATTGACTGTCTAGAAGGTAGGGTGCATAATTTGGATCCTATGAAGAGGAAGTATTATGCTCAAGCTAAGGGCAAAACAAAACCCAGGTTTGCAGTGGGCCAACTGAGCATGGTTAATCTAGTCTCCAGGGCATTTACTTTTCATGCCTTGTGAGAGCAACTAGGCTTTGTGCCTCCATGTTTCTGACTTCAGGCACACAGATGTGTGCAGGAAGGCAGGTTGTCTTAGCATCTGGGTTGGGGAGAACCCTTGGGTGCTATGAATCCAGGCCAGAATGGACCGTCAGTGAATTCACATTTCTAAAGTGCTTTGAGCTCCTCAAAGAGCAGAAGCTATTTAAATATAGAGCCTGGCCAGTCTCTTTGGTGGGTTCCTGCAAATAGGAACATGCAGCTTTGTCACTGTTGGCACAAGGCTGGTTGTTTGGATAAATAGGAGCCAATTAGTCTCCAGATTTCCATACCTGTTGTTAAGGTAAGAGAATAAGGTGCAGGAGACTGCCTGGGGAAGTATGGATGATCTGTGAATTACAAAATCCTAGGACACAGATGCAGAGCAGTTCTCAAAGCCTTGGATGTTTGGACTTGACACTGTCCTAAGGACTGGAGCTGTCCACTACGGTGCTGCTTCACAGTAGTTCATGTTTACGCTTTAGAGTGCACTTTTTTCCCTATTCTTTCTTGACCCACACTTTCTCTGCAGAGCATGTTTCTTTCCTATCTTTAATAAATATAAAACCTTGCTATCATTTGTGCTGTGTAGACCAATTTTTTGTTCAAGATAGAGGAAACCCAGGTACAACTTCTAGAAGGAGACTAGCACCCCCAAATCTGGTAGCACATCTGGCACAGTCAGTTAGCGAAAAGGCTGTTTTGGGCATGTTTTCTTTTTGTTGTTGTTGTTTCTCTTGCTCCCTCTGAAATCTATAGAATTTAGCCAATCTATAGATTATAATCTATAGATTATAGCTAAGTTCTTTCTTTCTCTCTCCCTCAGAGGCTGGGAACTCAGGAGTTTTTGTATGGTGCTGGGAATAGTTTCCTAATGTGTCCCTCTCTGTGAGGAGAAGAGAATAAACACATAGTCTCTGTGTTTTTCCCACTGGTAAGAGGACGATTGGCCTGCCTCAAATTATCTACCCCTTTCTTTCTTTTCTCATTTTCAGCCACTTATTGCAGGTACAGGTCAGTAATGAGCAGCCAGTCACAGAACAGATCATTCAGGTGTGTGACCTAGAGCTCAGCATACCTTTTTGTCCTTGGCTTTCTGTCTTTCATGATACTTTGCTGATCTTTCTTACTCTTTTTGGAAAATCAGCAGTTGGTAACTTGGTCTCCTGATTCAATAACAACCTTTCCACTTTATACCTTTTGTGCTCAAAGTCTTATCTACTTATTTTCCTTAGATGGCTGTTTCTCTGAGTATCATTAGTTGCTTTCTTGGGGCCTTCTTTTATCCCAGTCTACATTTCTGCCATTTTTGTTCACCATGTGGGTTAGTCACATGGGTCAGCTGTTTGGTTCAGCCTATGGGTTGACCACATGGACTCTGTGATGTTTATGGGCCATTTTATGTGAGTTGGTCACATGGTTCTTCCATGCTTGTTTGCCATTTCTTCTCCCCTCTTTTTCAACTGGTCACACAACAGCCAGAAAAATCTCACCCATGTAGATAGGGGCTAAGTCTCTGATTTTAGAGTTGCCTTCATGGGCCTCCTTTACTCTTCTCTTTTGAATTGGGTTAGATTTCTACTTTGTTTCTTTTGGCAGAAATTCAGATAATTTAGAAACCTATATCTGGGGGCCTAAACACAACAAAGATACAGCCAGTAAAGTTCAACTCAAGTGGTTTTGTTTTTTTTTTTTTTTTTGCTTTTTGGAGACAGGGTCTTGCTTTGTAGTTCAGGCTGGCCCTGAGCTCACTATGGTGCCCAGGCAAGCCGCCGCGAACTCAGCAATCCTCCTATCTCTGCCTCCCGAGCGCTGGGATTACAGGCATGAGCCACCACGCCCAGCATTATATGTGGTAACCGGGGATCGAACTCAGGTCCTTACGCTTGCGAGGCAGGCGCCGGAACCACTGAGC